>PVJN01002579.1:0-115410 GCA_004026805.1 Lasiurus borealis | reverse complement strand
CCCCCCCCCAATCCCGCCCCCAAGCCTAATCAGAACCTAGGCCACCTCTGCCTCTCTGGTAGTCACCACAGGAGCCTCTCCATGGATTTCCCTGCCTCTGGTCTCACCTCCCTCTAATCCATTAGCTGCACTGAAACCAAAATTATCTTTAAACATGCGAGTCAGACCACACCCCATGGAAGAAACCTCCTCAGTTCTCAGGGCTCCCAGGATCCGGGTGAGCTCCTGACCCTGACTGGGTGCTGATCACCCTCTCAACCCGCTGCCTGCTCCTTCCGGGGTCTCATTCCCTGTTCCACTAGAACTAAGCACCCCTCCTTCCTCACCCGAAACTCCCTGGCTTTCCAGGAGAGGGACACACCATCCGCCTTCGGTCTCAGGCCTTTGCTTAAACAGGAAGTTTCCCGGACCCTTAGAATGATGGGCTAAAGCAGTGGTTCTCAACATGTGGGTCTCGACCCCTTTGGGGGTCAAACGACACTTTCACAGGGGTCTCCTAAGACCATCGGAAAACACAGGTATTTACATTATAATTCATAACAATAGCAAAATTGCAGTTATGAAGTAGGTTGGGGGTCACCACCACATGAGGAACTGTATTAAAGGGTCGGGGCATTAGAAATGTGGAGAACCACTGGGTTAAAGGCTCCTTTTGTAAGAGGAACCTTAAGCCTTCTGTGGAGACAAATCCTCTGAACACTCTGCTCTTCCTCTGTCTCAGATTTGACCACACTATTTGGTAAGCGCCTGCGGCTGCTTGCCCTTCGGGATAAATCTCTGTGCAGGCCAGGACTGCATGGGTCCTTTTCTTCTCTGACCTGAGTGACTGCCTAGGATGTGCAGGTGTCCAAGACACATTTGCTGAGGGAACTCACTCATGAAGACACCGTGGCCCTCTGTGTTCCAGAGTCCTTATTATTTAATAGTGAAAACACTCCAGATCGTGTATTAGCACCTGGGAAGTGAGGTATAGCTTTCATCTCATTAAGCAGCCGCCATACATTTCTTCAAACACCTTGGTGTGTTGCTGCCATGATCGTCAAAAAAACGGAGAAAGGCTGGTTCCCACTGGTAAGTCTGTATTAGAGAAGGAGTCAGTGGTATACGTAGCCACCTTCCTCCAAACCTGTGCCCAACAACAGCCTATAATCAAAGGGAAATTAAATTTAACTCATCATTTCAAAAAGTACGTTGCCGCCGAAACCGGTTTCGCTCAGTGGATAGAGCGTCGGCCTGCGGATTGAAGGGTCCGAGGTTGATTCCGTTCAAGGGAATCGATGTTTCTAACTTTCTGTCCCTCTCCCTTCCTCTCTGTGAAAAAATCAATAAAATATATTTAAAAAAAATACGTTGCCTAAATCCAAGTAATTCCCTTAAAAAATTATACTTAACAAATCTAGCCTTAATGCATTTTCCACAAAGTATGAAAACGAAAACAACAAAAACCAACAAAAAACAGCGGCAAGAAGCCTGGCTGGTGTGGGTCAGTGGTTGAGCACAGACCCACCAGTTCAGTTCCCAGTCAGGGCACATGCCCAGGTTGTGGGCTCGATCCCCAGTAGGGGGTATGCAGGAGGCAGCCGATCGATGCTGTTTATCTCTCATTGATGTTTCTCTCTATACCTCTCCCTTCCTCTAGCTAAAAATCAATGAAAACATATTAAAAACAAACAAACAGCAGCAACAATACAGCTGACACACACATTATAAAATCTAAGAGTCCCCAGCATCTGTCCTTCAGCATGCTTCAGCGCTTGCCTTCATCCCAACTGGTTCTGATTTAAGAAACCCCCTTTATGCAAGTCACTGAATCAATGAAAAGCAAGAAAAGTCAGCTATTCAATGTATAAAAACAAACAGGTGTAGCGGCAGCATATCAGGCTCAAAGTCCTATGCAATACTGCTTTACCTATGTGTAGCACTTCACACTTTTCTTTTTCTTTTCTTAAATATATTTTATTGATTTTACAGAGAGGAAGGGAAGGGATAGAGAGTTAGAAACATCAACCAGCTGCCTCCTGCACACCTCCCACAGGGGATGTGCCCACAACCAAGCACGTGCCCCTGACCGGAATCGAGCCTGAGACCCTTCAGTCCGCAGGCCAACGCTCTATCCACTGAGCCAAACCGGTTCTGGCACTTCACACTTTCCAAAGCACTTTTGTGTGCCAGTCTCTGTTTGGTCTACCCCTCCAAAAGAAGGTAAGTAAGCCCTTTATCCCCATTTGACAGCTGGGAAAGCTGAATGCCACAGAGGTCAAGTTCTTTGCTCAAGGTCATAGGGCCAGTGGGTGCAGAGAGAGAGGTCAAATCCAGGGGTCCTGACTGTCAGGAGTGGTTGCTCTTCCTCTTAGCCACACTGCGGTCAGCTTGTACCACTTTGAGGAGCAGCCACAGAACTCAGTGCCCCTCGGCATGAGCAGGAACCTCTTCCCTCTCCCTCCGCTCTGCCCCTTTCCTCCATGGTGGCCTGTACATAGCAAGGAGGCCAGGGCAGAGGGAGGAAACCGCAGTCAGGATGGTAGGAAAGAGAGAACATTTTCTCTCCCGTCTCCCTAAATGTCACTCGCTCCCGTACCCTAAGAACACAGCCAACCCCAGATCTCTGTGAGATGCTGAGCATGAGCCATCAGCCAGGGGAGCCAGGCTGCTGCAGAGAGGCGGACCTGGCACAGCTATTCAATTCGTGTTTAAAGTGGGCGAGGTGCCCGGCTGCCTGGGCGTAGAGGTTGAGTGTTGACCTATGAGCCGGGAGGTCCCGCTTTAATTCCGGGTCAGGGCACATGCCTAGGTGGGGGGCTCGATCCCCAGTGTGGGCCATGAAGGAGGCAGCCGATCAATGATCATCTCATCATTGATGTTTCTCTCTTTCCCCCTCTCACTTCTGCCTTGAAACGTGCAGGGACAGGTATTTTCCCAGAAACATGCAAGCAAAACCAACACAATCCTTTTCCTTCCGAGTTTATGCCTGACCTCACTCAGAGTATGTACTTGGTCCAAAACATGCTGAAACATATGGGGGAAAATGAGTTAATTAAAAAACATTTTAAAACATTTTTTAAAACATATTTTATTGATTTTTTACAGAGAGGAAGGGAAAGGAATAGAGAGTTAGAAACATCAATGAGAGGGAGACATCGATCAGCCGCCTTCTGCCCGCCCCCTCCTGGAGATGTGCCTACAACCAAGGTACATGCCCTTGAGCAGAATCAAATCTGGGACCTTTCAGTCCGCAGGCAGACGGTCAATCCACTGTGCCAAACTGGTTTCGGTTATTTTAAAACATTTTGATAAAATATACATATGTAAATAAAATTTATAATTTTAACAATTTTTAATATAGTTCAATAGCATAAGTACATTCACATTATTGTGCAACCGTCATGGTTCAATTCCAGGTCAGGGCATAAACCCGGGTTGTGGGCTCAGTCCCATGTGGGGTGTGCAGGAGGCAGCTAATCAAAGATTCTCTCTCATCACTAATGCTTCTTCTCTCCCTCCCTCTCCTTTCCTCTCTGAAATCAATCCATAAAGGATATATATTTAAAAAATAACTCCCCACTTTTTTTTTCCTTCTCCCTAAAGCCTAGTATCTACTAGCCTACTTTCTGGCCCTATGAATTTGACTACTCCAGGCACTTCAGACAAGTGGAAGCATACAATAGTTGTCCTTTTGTGTCTAGCTTATTTCATGTAGCATCATGTTTTCAAGATTCATCGGTGCTGGAGCACACATCATAATTCCATTCCTTTTTAGGGATGAATAAATGTTTATTGTAGTACATGCCACATTTTGTTTTATGATGTTGGCTTTCTAGGGAGACTTTTAATTTTAAGCACATCTGCACTTCAAAATGATCAGCAGTTCATACAACGGAAGAATTAAAAGCACCAAATAGTACAAATTAAGGAAAAAAGTTTCATTTTACACAAAATCAAACTCTCTAGCTGCGTTAAATCCACGAAAAGTTCACAATCTTGAGCCCTATTTTGCGACGGGAAAGAATATCATTGACCCCCCAATGCAGTTATCGGGGGCCAGATGCCTGTGTGCCATTTTGCACGAGCAATGAAAAAGGCTCTCTGCTCAGAACAGTGGCTGTGGCTGGGGGAGGGCGCCAGGGAACCCCGTGGGCTGGTGGGAATGTCCCACACCTTGACTGGGGTGTGGCTTATGCACAGATAGGCATTTGGCATTTGGCAATACCTGTGGCCCTGTATACAGAACACTGTATGTAAATTTTACTTTGATTTTTAAAGATGGGAGGAAAACAACCTGAGAGAAGGCAGGGTATGCCTAAAGGAAATTAGAGTAAATAAGAATGTTTGTGCCGAGACCGGTTTGGCTCAGTGGATAGAGCGTTGGTCTGTGGACTGAGAGGTCCCAGGTTCGATTCCGGTCAAGGGCATGTACACTGGTTGTGGGTGCATCCCCAGTGGGGGGCGTGCAGGAGGTGGCTGATTGATGTCTCTCTCTCATCGATGTTTCTGGCTTTCTATCCCTTTCCTTTCCTCTCTGTGAAAAAAATCAACAAAATATATATATATTTTAAAAAAGAATGTTTGAAAAACAAAAGTGGTTCTGCAGGATAGCCTCTGCCGCTCACTGTCACCCTCAGCTTCAGGGACCCTTTGGTGAGTCTCCACCATCCCTAGCAATAAGTCCTGGCCTCGGAAATACTGGTTTGTCTGGGGAAGTCTGGGAACCACATGGTGGATGAACCTCAGACGCTGCCAGGAACCTGCCCAGGTCTGGTACCCCGCCCGCCAGGTGTGAGGCCAGGTGGCGAAACACCCGAAGGTGTGCGTGCGGCTGTGTGGGAGCGGAAAGCAGGTACAACCTGACTGCGGGTCAGGCTCCCGGTGAGGACATGCAGAGCAGGGCGGGACCAGAACCATCGCCATCCCAGGGGAGAAGCTAGAGGAGCAGCCAGCCAGAGGAGAAGCCAGAGGAGCAGCCAGGCCTCAGAGCGGGCCAGGGAGCCAGCCTGAGCGTGGAGTCTGGAGCCCAGATGCCGGACCCGGGCTGCGCGCAAGGTGTCCTTCCGGCGGCTCTGGCCCCGGACTCGGCCAGATCGCTGGCGGGTGGTGGAAGTTACCGCTCTCTCACCCTGTGGTTATTTGTTACTCTCCTGGGCTCAGCCTGCCTTCCTGGAATGTCAAATTTAGGCTGCGCGTGGTGGGAGGCCTCTCTGCCCTAGCGGCGGTGAATTTCCTGCCGAGCCATTTAAAGCGCCCAGACTGTCAGACCATTTTTTTCCTTCTCTTTTGTAATCTGCTGTTTTAGATTCTCCACACCACTACGTCCTTTTATTGAAATGCACGGCCCGGTGGCTGGCAGATCCCGGGTTGCTGTGCAGCGGCATTCAGGAGCACACGGATTTCTTACGGGTCTAAAAAGCAGCTTTAAAAAACAAAACGGCCACGCACCGGAGCCAAATGGCAGATTGGAAGAGGACAGGCAGGGACTCAAACACTTCCCCAGACTTGATGTTATATGTTTAATAGCATTAAAAAAAAACACGTATTGGTGGGGACTCCTGAAGTGAAGACAATAACCTGAGTGACCAGACTACTGATCCCGAAAGCTGGTCCTCTCTCCTGGGTTCTCAAGAAATAAGCTCCCTTAACTTCTCCCTTAACTTCTCACCGCCAACGTCCGCCCCTTCTTCTGGCTCATCTTGTTCCTACTGATAAGACTTTCAGCTTTTCGGCCATTTAATCCCAACTACCTGCTCAGAGGAGCTTCACCTTTCTGGTCATCTTTGAAAGTCCTTATCCCGGGATTCTCACTTTGGCTTTTAAAATCCTCCCGGTCTTGTCCCGGGTTCGATTCCGGTCAGGGGCATGTACCTTGGTTGGTTGCAGGCACATCCCCAGTATGAGGTGTGCAGGAAGCAGCTGATCAATGTTTCTGACTCTCTATCTCTCTCTCTTCTTCTCTGTAAAATCCTCCCGGTCTTGAGTCAGGGTTCCCGCCGCCCCCCCCCCCCCACTCCCACCCCTCCACCAGCCTCATCTCCATCCAGGTGCTCTGATGGATTACAGGCACCTTGTAGACGTTGCCACACTGCCGGAGGGGGAGGGGATGGGGGGGGAGGAGGGAGGAGGTAAATGCCCTGGGAATGTGGGCTGGGAGGTGCGTGGGGTTGCCACCAGGTTAAGGAATTACACACAGTCCCTCCTCCAGCCCCAAGGTGGGGGACAGAGACGTTGACACACATTGATAAGAGGACTGCTGATTCATACCAGCAAACCCATCCTTACAGAGAGGCAATCCTCCAACAGCGCCAAAGGTGTCCGACTCACTGAAAGCCTCACCGTATCCCTCTAGTCAGACCAAAATGCCATAAAAAAAAAAAAATCTGAAATCAGCGAGGAACTGTGAGCTAGCAAACCAAACTGCATTCCTCCCAAGTAGAAACAAAGTTGGTCCATCTGTCCCTAGGGACCCCATGGCATTTCCTGAGCCAGAAGTACAGCCTGTTCTTTGATAACTCTTTATCTAGCGCCGTGGTCGGCAAACTCCTTAGTCAACCGAGCAGCACACCGCGGCTCTCGAGCTGCATGTGGCTCGAGAGCCGCAGTTTGCCATCCACTGATGTAGAGGAAGAAGCATCCTCTCTGCCCTGACAAATAATCAAGTTTACGCCCCTCCTCAGATGGACTTTGAAAACACGTTCGGTCTGAAGAAGCAGAAAGGCGGGACGCAAAGGTCTCCCAGTTGACAGAGATAACGATTGTGTCTGCCATTGTCAGCTCATCTGTTCTCAGCACCGCGAGTGGTGTTTGGTTGCCGGCACAGCAGCGGAATGATTTCCACACCAAAATGATTTCCACGGCAAAAAATGAAGAACAAAACCTGGGTTTGCAGGGCTTGATAGGAAGTCGGCTGCTTACCTACCTCCTAACTACCTTCACCGTCTCAGATGGGTGCTGTCCAGTTAGACAGAAGCAAGCAGGGGCTACCACCTCCAGATGAGAACTGTGTCTCAACAGCTTGCCACGACCACACTCTTCGTGCTCTACTGCAATTTCTCAGCACCTCGCCAGATGCTATCATCAACCGCACTGTGCAATTACACATTCTGCCCACGGTGCTGATTGCAAAGGTGCTTCGTGTACATTTTCTTTCTTTCTTTTAATCCTCACCCGGGGATATTTTCCATCGATTTTTAGAGAGAATGGAAGATGGAGGGAAAGGCAGAGAGAAGTATCGATGAGAGAGAAACACACCGATGGGTTGCCTCCTGCATGTGCCCTGACCCCCAGGGCCTGGGCCGGTGAGGAGCCTGTAACTGCAGTACATGGCCTTGGCCAGAATCGAACCCGGGACCCTTCAGTCTTTAGTCTGATGCTCTATCCACTGAGCAGCAAACTGGCTAGGACCCATGTACGTTTTCTTAACCAGGATCCAAGCAATGTGAGGGCAGGGGCCGTGTGAAATATGGCAACGCTTCCCTTGTGCTCAGGTCACGTCATTGAGGGTAACTCTAGAACCTCTCTAGAACAGAAACAAAATCCGCGCAGGGGAGGAAGGTAAGAGGCACCGAGCATAGATATTTTTCCCAAAGGAGGCCTCCAAAATTATGCACTCTTCATATTTCATAGAATGCTAATGAAGTTTAGGTACTCGGAGCAAATCCAAAGCAGAAAATTAAAAAGCAAGTAGTTTTAACATGGATTAGCTGCTTTTATTACTTACTAGAGGCCCGGTGCACAAAATTCATGCACTCGCGGTGGGGTCCTCAGCCCGGCCTACGCCCTCTCGCAGTCTGGAAGCCCTCGTCAGATGTCCGACTGACAACTTAGGCCTGCCCCTAAGCTGGCAGTTGGACATTCTTAGTGCTCCCACCACCACAGCTGTGCTCGCCAGCCATGAGCCTGGCTTCTGGCTGAGTGACACTCCACTTGTGGGAGTGCACTGACCACCAAAGGGCAGCTCCTGCATTGAGTGCCTGCCCCCTGGTGGTCAGTGCATATCATAACAACTGGTCAACCAGTTGACTGTCTGCCCCCTGTGGTAAGTGCACATCATAGTGAGCGGTCGAGCAACTTTAGCATATCATTAGCATATTACTCTTGGATGGGCTGAATGGACAACCAGATGACTGGACACAGTATGTTAGGCTTTTATTATATAGGATGATTTTTACTTGTATTTGTTGGTGCCAATATCACTGCCAGTGGATATCTAAAAATTGCCCAATACAACGGACATTCACAAGTCACCAAAAAAAATATTTTATGTTACATTTTGTATATTATGTTTATTCGATAACATAGAGAAATGTGCAACACAGATTTCCAGCAACAATGATTTTCATACTAAAAAAAAAAAAGCAATAATTTGCATTTTAAAGGATAAACTTCAGCCCTAGCAGGTTTGGCTCAGTGGATAGATCATCAGCCTGTGGACAGAAGGGTCCCAGGTTTGATTCCGGTCAAGGGCACATGCCCAGGTTGCAAGCTCAACCCCCAGTGTGGGGTGTGCAGGAGGCAGCCGATCAATGATTCTCTCGCATCACTGATGTTTCTATCTCTCTCCTCCTCTCTTAAATCAATAAAATATATATTTTTAAAAAGGATCAGCTTCAGTTATCACGTAGATAGCTCATACCCACATCACATTGCATAAAACGGTTTTCTATATTTTTAATTCATCTCCACAGCAACTAATAGAATCACAGGTGTTAAAAAAAAATTCCAGGCTGATTTTTTTCTAAATGTAGACATCATCCAAGTCACTTAAGCATGTTACACCAGTAGCTTAATGAGATTTATTTATTCCAACACACATGGTCTCTTGCTTCCCCAACCTCCTCCACAAACCCTCTACCTCACTGCCTCAAACACAAGCGAGAGGGAAACGGCACAGAGACCGAATTAGTTACCACTAACACAAAACTGCGCTTGTCATGACCGCAAAGTGCGGCAGTAGCATAAATGATAGCACACAGAACACGTTAAAAACTGCTTTCAAAGAGTTTGATGTCTCACTAGAAAGGGATTGAGGTATTGTCTTGATGTGTGTGGTATTGGAATATTTGTGAAGGACATGCTTGGAAAGAAGTATTTTGACAAATTAATAGTTAGGCTGGTCATCAAACCACCTCAAAAAATAAATGAGCAAACAGCCCTAGCTGGTTTGGCTCAGTGGATAGAGCATCAGCCTTTGGACTAAAGGGTCCCAGGTTCGATTCTTGCCAAGGGCACATGCCCGATTTGGGGGTTCAATCCCCAGTAGGAGGTTTGTAGGAGGCAGATTTAATGATTCTCTCTCATCATTGATACTTCTATCTCTCCTTCCCTCTCCCTTCCTCTCTGAGAGCAATAAAAATATATTTTAAAAAATAATAATAAATGAGCAAACAAACTAACCATAGGATTGATTATAACGCCATGGCTCTGGGAACAATCTGTGCTCCTAAGTACATCGGAAGAGATCCTTTAAATGTAGAAGTACATCTGAAGGGAACTGGGAAACACGGCAGAGAAGTCAGTATCAATTGGATTAAGGTCACTGTGTCCTTGACTAAATATGGACTGCCAGAAGAGAGTGACCTCATTTTCTATGTATGAATGAGGAGCTGAAATAGGCAGCAAGTTATGCCAAGCAGAAAGCCCAAGGTTGTCAGAGAAAATATTATCACCTTATCTCAAAAAAGAGGTCCACTGAAATTTTATATTACACAAATACAACCAACCAAACAATAAACACCCCTCCCCCCAAACTCACCATTTGAACAATAGGGAAATATACCACAAAGGAAATAACAGTATTCTCATATAATCAAATATTATGCTACTTAAAGTCATACTTAAACACTTTTTAAATATATGGAAAATGCATATATATATGGGGGGGATGGAGGAAGGGAGAGAAATAAAAGCAGACCTTCAATTATGTTGGAGAAAGAAAATATTGGGAGGAGATATCTCAAATGTTAAAGGAGGGTTTTTTTTTTCCTTTAGAGCATAATTAATTACAGTTATTCTTCCCTCTATACTTAACCAAACTTCAAACAGCATACATTCCTTTTAAAAAAGAAACATTATTTTGAAAAATATTCCATGAGTGTAGAATAAATTAGAAGAGGAAAGGTTTCCCCTTTACAGATACTTAAAAAACTTAGCTTTAGCCCAGCCAGTGTGGCTCATGAGTGTTGACCTATGATCCAGGAGGTCACGGCTCGATTCCTGGTCAGGGCACATGCCCTGGTTTCAGCCTTGATCCCCAGGACGGGGCGTGCAGGAGGCAGCCGATCAATGATTCTCTCATTAATGTTTTTAATCTCTCTTCCTCTCTGAGATCAATAAAAATATATTAAAATAATAATATTAAAAACTCCTGGGCCTATCTCAGCGTGTGAGCGTGACTAGAGGAGGCAGAGAGCAGAATGGCTAAGGGCCAGGCAGATGTGGATGTGAAGCCAGGCTCCGCCCTGCACTGCCTGCGTGATCTTGGACAGGTAACATGCCTAGGCCTCTCATTCTTTCCTCATATTGAACATGTGTTGAGCTGTTGTCAGCACATCTGAAGTGCTCAAAACCTGGAAGTACTTAGTACTTCTGATTATCAATCTATAAAAATAAACACAAAATGATAATTTTAGATACACTGAGTGGCCAGATTATTATGATTTCTGAGTGCATAATAATCTAGCCACTCAGTGTATATATATATGTTAGAAGCCTGGTGCATGAATTTGTGCATGGGTGGGGTCCAGCCAGCCTGGCCAGAGGAAAGGGACGTGGGTGGTTGGCCAGCCTGCCTGCTGCTCGAATTCCTGGTTGAGGGGAAAATTTGCAATTAGCCTTTTATTCTATAGGATATAAACTGAGTGGCCAGATTATTATGCATTCAGAGATCATAATAATCTGGCCACTCAGTGTATACTGTATCACAGAGTATTCTATTCACTTACAGGGCCCTACAAATGTCATGTTACATTTTTTAATAATGATTATAGTCACATTCTTTTCTATGGTCCTGTGTTTAATATTATGAAGCAGGACATTCCATGGCACATGTTTTTTATTTTAAGTGTAGAATTCAACTTTCCTTCCTCCCTTAAATGATTGCCAGTACCAAAACTGAAAATATGGTAATGGGTTCTGCTAATCGTGTTAGAGTAAATAGCCCATAATATTTGGGATCCTCCCTGACTGAGCAATGAAATTGCAGGGAAATCTACATACAATGTCAAGAATGTTCACGGAGAATAATATCAGGACCCTCTGGCAGGGTGTTAGAGGCTTCCTCATGCCCCCTAACCCCACATACACGAATAGCTGAGATAATTCATGTGTGATTCCTATACACAATCACATATGTGCCGCTTATTCACATTTCAGTGGAATCTTCTGTATAGCTGGATTTGCATTGTAAAAGTTCTGGCCCCGCTAGTGTGGCTCAGTGGTTGAGCGTTGACTATGAATCTGGAGGTCACGGTTTGATTCCCTGTCACGGCACATGTCTAGGATGCAGGCTCAAACCCCACAGGGGAGCAGGAGGCAGCTGATGATTAATTCTTTCTCATCATTGATGTTCCTATTTCCCTTCCTCTCCGAAATCAATGAAAAAATTTTTTTTAAAAGTTCTGCTCACATTTTCTACAGAAACCACAAACTGAGATGTTTATAATAATAAAAAACACCCTCCTCTAAGAAACATTTAAAATGATTTTACTATCCTTTTGTCCTGGACAAGTCAGAGTCTTAAAAGCTGATGAGATGTTTTATTTTCTAATTTTGCGTTTCTTAATTATCTCAAAAGCATGAGAACCAGGGGTTGTTTTTGATCTTTACACTCCCGTGTCACTTCCACATTTTAGAATTAGGCAATTACTGAAATATGAAATCACTGTCACTCGGGCTAAGGCATCATATACCTGCTAATTCTAAAAGACTGGTAGAGATCTGCATGTGTCCCTCTGTCTAGAAACTTAATAAAAATTAAGATCAAGAGCTGTATGTTTTCAAAGTCTTAACGTAGACCCACTATTGCAAACAGATTCATTTCTCTTCATCTTTATTGTGCTTTGGAGCAGTTGGGGTAAAATGCCCTTGTACTTATTACCCACATATGACCAGGTCATGCTTTAGCTCACACTGTAATTATCCCCTCATTTAAAATTAAGAAAATATAAGCTCCATTCTTCTCACCCTGCACAGTTGGCAAAACAATTAATATCCGCTCCTGGAAGGCAAAGCAAAGCTTTGGGAACCTATGAATTTCTTCCCTGCATCTTTGCACCCCCAACTCTGATCAAGTATCTCCACTTCCAGGCAGCATCTCCCCTCCTCATTATGCTGGCATTTAAGGGATAAGGCTGTCAAAGAACATTTGTTGATAAACCTTGCTTCTGTGCAAAAAGATAACTGTTGTAGTACGTTGCTTATGTCAGCCATGCTTCTGAGGTTAGCAGTGAAGTAAAGATGAGTTTGAATGAGTAGACCCACTAGGGTAAACCCTCTGGTTAGTCATCTCTTTTTGTAACTCAGGAGATTATTTCAAATATTAGCCTTGTATTAAATCAAAGTATATGGCCCGGCCATCATGGCTCAGTGACTGAGCATTGACCTATGAACCAGGAGGTCACGGTTCAATTCCTGGTCAGGGCACATGCCCAGGTTGTGGGCTTGATCCCCAATGTGGGGCATGCAGGAGGGAGTCGATCAATGATTCTTTCTCATCATTAATGCTCCTATCTCTTTCTCCCTCTCCCTTCCTCTCTGAAATCAATAAAAATATTAAAAATTAAAAAAGCATATTTTTTTTGCCCTAACAGTTTGGCTCAGTGGATCCAGCATCGACCTGCATACTTAAGGGTTCCAGGTTCAATTCAGTCAAGGGCATGTATCTTGGTTGTGGGCACATCCCCAGTAGGGGGCATGCAGGAGGCAGCTGATTGATGTTTCTCTCATCGATGTTTCTAACTCTCTCTCCCTCTCCCTTCTTCTCTGTAAAAAACAACAACAATAAAATATATTTAAAAAATAATAAAAAATAAATAAATATATGTATATATATATATATATATATATATTTTTTTTTTTAAATCAAAGAAAATGTGAGACAATACTACAACATACTTCAGGCCATTTAATGATGACAAAGAATACTCTTATTTCCTCCAGTTATCCCTATATAACTCTCTCTCTTTCACACACACACACACACACACACACACACACACACACTACAGTGTGCAGGGCGAAGCGATCAGTGGAGCATCCTGTGCTGACAAACCTTTGGAGCAGCTCCAAGAAAATAAGCCCGAATACAGTAAAAGGTTCAGGTGAGCAGACAGCACTTGACTCACCTTAAATGTGCGATGCAGTAAAAGGGGGTCTAAAAACCTTCCCACAGATTATAGGCAATGGCCCGAGTCACCAGCGAATTACTAAAGAGGGTGAGGTGGGCAGGAAGGAGGAGGAGCAGCAGAGAAGCCCGGAGGTGGTACTTGCGGGGCACAGAGGCAACCGAAAAGATATCATAGCTAATCAGAGGAAATGACTGGGCTTTCTCGACAAAGGCCACTTGGAGACCGTACTTTCACCGCGGACACTTCTCCGCAATAAAACTCCAAGTAAAAGTAGCTTACAATGTCACCAAGTATCAGGGAGCTTACTTATAAGGTAGCAATCAATCACAAGTTCTCAGCAAAGAAACAAATGCAAGCAGACATTCCCCCCGAAGGAGGTGCCAAACCAACGCTTTTTCTGAAAAGGAAAACAAAACAAAACAAAGCAAAAAACAGTTTTGTTTTTTTTTTTAAAAAAGAAAGAACTAAAAGTTCATCAAAATGGGTGCATCTTAAAAATAGAACACCCTTTGCAGCGTCTCGACTTGAAAAGCACATAAATAAGATGCTACAAGGCGCCGGGAGCGTTGCCCGTTCCACACGCTGGGCAGTGCCAACTCCTGCACATCAAGGTGGCCTGTCCCCGTCCACCCCCGTCCCCCTTCCTGGCCTTCAAAATGCATCTGCGCCCCGCGGGGGGCCCTGCCAGAAAACGGTGCCCACCGGCCAGCTAAGCGCAGAGAGCACAGTGTGCCTCGCTGCTGGGGAGCCTGCAGCGCCCGTTTTGCAATGACGCCACATGGAGACAAATGGTGAAAAACAGGGGAAAGGAACACGGACCGGAACGCAGCGAGCAAAAAATGTATCCCCCCCTCCACCCCCTTTTAGCGGTGCAAGAAAAAACAAAAAAACAACAACACCCCAAATCCTAAACTAGAGGGTGATCCATGGTCGCTGGCCAGGACCCGCTTGGGGACACCCCTCCCTCCATAAAGCTGGGCTGCAAACACACATCTCCCCATCATCATCATCATCATCCTCCTCCTCCTCCTCGCCGCCGGCACCATCCTCCCCAGCCCAGTCCCGGGGTAAATAACCCGCCAGCCAGCACCCCAACTCCTGGAAACTACATTTTTTACGCACCGACCTGCGGTTTACATAATTGCAAAAATTACATAATACTCCTCCTCCCTGTGCACGGAAAAACCCTTCTATAGGTGAAGTGCCAAAGGCGCCTATGTTTTAACTATTTGCAGAGAGAGAGAACGGAGAGAGAGAGAGAGAGAGAGAGAGAGAGAGAGAGAGAGAGAGAGAGAGAGAGCTGGAAAACTCTGCTGGATAACTGGGGGAGGGGGCGATGATGGGTTGCCGGAAAAGTCATCCTTTTTGACAGGCTGCAAACCCGGCCAAGCGTTCCGGGCTGAGAAGCAAGAAGCAACTCGGAGCAGGTGACTCCCAGCTGCCCCCCATCCCACGGCGACGGGGCGCCCAAGGCCGAGGCAGAGCGCGCCCGGGAGCGGGGCGCGGGGCGCGGGGCGCTGGGGGCGCGCGGGGGGCACGGGTGCAGCGCGTCCGGGGCCGGGGACGCGTCGTCGTCGGCGGCGGCGGCGCTTACCTGCTCCCCGAAGTCGATGGCGATGTTGGTGATGCCCAGGGGCACCAGGAACCGGATCAGGGGCCAGTAGTGCGTGAGCGCCGGGAATTTCACCATAGTCCCCGCCGTGGGCTGGCCCCACGCACATCGGCCGCCGCGGGGACACTGTGCCGGGAGGCGCGGGGCGCGCGGGCCGAGCGGGGGCCTCGGGCGGCGGCTGGTGGCTGGTGGCTGCGGCGGCGGCGCCCTCTGCAAGCGCGGCCGGCGGCTCTAGCAGCAGATCCGCCGGCTCAAGTCCATCCCCGCTGCCCTCCCACACAACAAAGATCTGCCGGGAAAGAAAAGAGGAGGGACGGCGGCGGCGGCGGCGGCAGGGGCAGCGGCAGGAGCAGCGGCGGCAGCGGCAGCGGCGGGCTCCGCTGACAGCGGCTCCATTATAAGCGCTCCGGGCCCGGAAATAAATAAATAACCGCGCGCACGAGGCGCCGCCGCCGCCGCCGCCGCCGCCGCCGCCGTGCGGAGGAAATCGGGGCGGGCGCGGAGGCGCGGAGGCGCGGACTCGGTCGGCAGCCGCCGGAGGAGGGTGGAGGGTGGAGGGTGGCGGGCTGGGGAGGAGGCCGGGCGAGAGGGCGGGCGGGCGGCTCCTCTTCCCCCCCTTCCCCGCCGCCCGCCGTCGTCCCCCGGCGCGGCCGCAGGGGGCGCTGCGCACGCACAGGCCGCGGGCAGCCGCCTCCCGGGCCGCCCGCCAGCTGCCGCCTCCGCTGCGTCCCGGGGCGCGCGGGCTGGGACTCGCGGCCGCTCCCGCTGGCCCCGGGGGTGGCGGCACGGCCCGGATCCCCAAGGGCCGGGCCACGCCGGGGGGAGACTGAGCAGCCGGGGGGCACGAGGCGATCCGGAGGCCCGAAGGGGTGCGGGGGGGAAGGAGAGGTCGGTCTCTGCCTCCCGGTGCAGGGAAGGGGGCTGTGGTCGGATGCGGGCACCCACCCCGGGGCAGCTAGGGAGCCGGGAGCGGTGGCGGTGCCTCCGGGAGGCCCCCCTGCGCGCCTTTGGCCCCGGGGGTGCGGGTCCCCGTGGCCTCTGGACGCGCAGAAGGATGCGCAGGCGGGGCCGGCCGCCCCGCAGGGCGTGCACACCTGCCCCCAGCAGCACGGTTTGCTGGCGGGGAGCTGAGGCTCTTCTGCATGCAGCAGGGTTGTAAGATAAAAACACATCACAAAACAAAAACTAGAGAAGTCTGGCTCTTTGGAATAAGCCAGGGGGAAAGAAAGGCAAATCTGCGTGATGATCCTGTGGCCCAGGGATTTCAGAGCAGACAAGAGCCGTGCGGAGTGTTGTACCTAAAACTTCTGACAGCAAAGCCAGCATCCTTCCATCCAGCTCTGCACCCAGCGCACGGTGGCCGGGCTGGAGGCCCTGATGAATGAGAAGGGCCAGGGAGGCCGGGATAAATGGATAATGTCTGTGCCTTTGCTCAGTTTTTTCCTTGAACCAAAAACTGCTAAAAAAAGGGGGGGGGGTAAGAGCTATTAAAAGGGGGTGGTGGTGGAGGGAGAGCCTGGTATATGGCCAGCCTCATGTGCAGTTGTCACCAAGGTCCCAGCAGCTAGAAGGACCTGTGGCTGGCTGAATGCTCTCTTGAAATTCCTCATTTTAGCAGGGGCGTGGCAAAGGACAAAGGACGTAGCCAGTCCTGCTCCCATTGTTTTGCACTCTCCCCCTCCCTGCACCACAAGCATCTTAAAGTTTAGCTAGCACCATGAATTAAAGTAATTTATTATTAAAAGTAATAAAGTAATTCTGCACCTAGGCCTGTTTATCTCACATTTAGCTTTGTAAGATAGCTCGTGTCCATCGTGAGCTTGAGACCTCCACGCCCTGGTTTCCGATGTTTTGCAATTATTTGCGAGTATTATACATTTTTCCGTATTTGATGCCCTTTCATAAGGGACCTTTTAAAAATCCCACACGGTGTGAACGAGGCCTTGAGAAATAGGAAGCTAATTTACCTCGTGGCTCTGATGTAACCTCAGATGGCATCCTCGGTAATTAAAATGAAATTTTGGTAATTACTTACGGTGTTGCTGTAAAGGTGTCAAATAATGTATGGAAAAGACTGCCCAGCAAAACAGGAAGTGCTCGTGCAGAGGACTCTCCTGCCGTAGCCAATTCCTGAAAGGTGCGTTTTAATATAGTCAAATCTCGGTTTAAATATACTAAGGGATTCTCCGGGAAGGAGTCCTGCTCTAAAGCAAATATCACCTTACGGTTTACCCACTC
The DNA here is from genome assembly GCA_004026805.1 of Lasiurus borealis. Classification (NCBI taxonomy): domain Eukaryota; kingdom Metazoa; phylum Chordata; class Mammalia; order Chiroptera; family Vespertilionidae; genus Lasiurus; species Lasiurus borealis. Next base: position 98,229 of record PVJN01002579.1, on the reverse strand, counting down.
TGTTAGTCTAGGTTTCTGCGGGCTCCTTCTACCCAAAGCAATCTAATTGCACTGACCTTTGACTAGAATGTGGGTTGGTGAGGTCCGGATCAATCCTCAGCGAGTGCTATTAGCTTTGGCTGGTCCCTAGACAAGGACAGGGCACACAGCTGCTGCCGACTGATGCAAACACACACCTGCGACCCCGAAGGAGGAACGGCGAGGGTTCTAGTAAGTCCATGAAATAGCATCCTCCCTGGCTGAGGATTCTAAAAGTGTGCCTTTTTAATGAGGATTTTAAGAGCATCATCTTTGATTACGGCAAAGAGCACCTTTTAGATTTGAAAGGCCTCAATTTCCATCACACGGCGCCAGTGTGTCAGTGAACGAGGCATTTAGTTGTTGTTTTTTTTCTATCGAAGAGTCAAAATCACCTGGAGAGTAGGATGCTAAGCGAAATAAGCCAGTCTGAAAAAGACAAAGTATCACATGACCTCACTCATATGTGGAGTCTAATAAACAAAAGAAACTGAAGAACAAAATAGATCCAGAGACACAGGAGCATGGAACAACAGTGACATCTCAGAGGCGCAGGGCGAGGGGCAGGGGGCGGTGGGAATATGGATGAGTAGGGAGAGATTCACCAAAGAATTTGTATGCACATACATGGACACAGACAATAGGGTGGTGAAGGCCTGGGCTTAGGTGGGGGCAAGCTAGAAGGGGTCACTGGGAGCCGGTGGTGGGGAGGGGAAATATGTAATACTTTTAACAATAAAGATTTAATACAGAAAAGAAAAAGAAAAAAAGTGTCAAAATCAGATAGATTTCAAGGGGAATTTTTGGCCTCTCTCTCTTCCTCTTTTTAACGTAATAGTTGTTTGAAAAGACAACTCCAGAATAGTAAGTGATGATAATTAATAGGAAGTTTTCTCTCTTACCCAGAACCTCAAGAAGAGATCATTTACATTAGATTCAGAAGTTATTTTTCAGAGGGTATAGCTTTATCTTAAACTCAAAAGTCTTCAGGTTAGATTTGATGGCTATATGCAGCAGTGTAAGAAAAAAAAAAGTATAGACAGTATAGGAAGAAGTACTGGGAAAATATGTTCAACTATTAAAAATGGTTATAGTTGCATTATTTATTATAATTTTTTTATTATTATTACTATCAGTACTCATTTTTCTTACTCAGTACTCTTTTTCTGTTTTTAACTCAATGAACATTTATAGATTTATAAATAGAAAAAAAGAGCTTTAAAAATATTTACAAAGCTTCATTAGAAGTGCAAGTTAGCATTGATTTCAGAGCACAGAAAAGTTATTATTCCCAGAACAATGTTACAAATGACCAGCAATATATTATTATTTTGATGGCTTAAATTATTAACTCTAATATTTGAAGAAGCTAATACAAAAAGAGAAACTAAAAATTACATATGTGTATTTTTTAAATACACAGATGCTTTCAAAATGTTGAGTTATAAAAAAAGGAAGGGGAAATTTTGTATGTGCTGGTATGGAGTGATCTGCAGAGTATTTTGACACTTGAAAAAATAAATGAGATTCCAGACTATAAAATTGTATGCTAGTTTTGTGGTAAAAAGGAAAAGAAGTATTAATATGGTTGTGTATGCATATGTGTACATATGCATATATCTCTGAAAAAAATACACTGGAAGTATAAACCAAAAATTTCTAAATAATTTTTAATTTAGATGGAAGAGGACACGATAGAATGGGGGTGGAAGAACAACTCTGGATGCACCTCCTTATCTACTTCTGGCTTTGGAAATGTTCATCCTATATAACAAAAGCCTAATATGCTAAGTGTTTGGTCATCCGGTCATCCATTCAACCAATCAAAATGTAATATGCTAATGATATGCTAAGGCCACTCAACTGCTTGCTATGATGTGCACTATCCACCAGTGGGCAGACACTCTGACCAGTAGGTTAGCTTGCTGTTGGGGTCTGGCCTATCTGGGTGAGATGGCTGGACATGCCCTGGAGTCCTCCTGCAGTCCTTCCCCAGCTGGCCAACCTCCCGCATCCCTCCCAGGCCCCGACTGTGCACTGATGGGATCACTCGGCCTGACCTGTGCCCTTTCAAAATCTGGGACTTCTCAGGGGGTGTCAGAGAGCAGGTTTCGGCCCGATCCCGCATGCCAGGTCAAGGGATCCCACTGGTGCATGAATTCGTGCACTGGGCCTCTAGTGTTGCACATAAAGTTAAATGAAAAGAAAAGGATTATGGACAGCAAACACAAATGTCATGTTTTGTTTTGTTTTTCGTTTTACTCCTCTTTTAATCCTAGAAAAATGATTTGAGGCAGCTTTCATCAGAGCATATATATATATATATATATATATATATATATATACTTTAACCACTTTTATAAATGTTTATTTTCCGGTGATTGCTAGAAAATAAAACATTTGGGAGCCTCTTGCCAGGTCATTTAGCAACTCACTCCTACATCTGAGTAGTGGCCTATGAAACAAAAGGTTGGGGATGGTTTCTGCTCAGGCCACTCGGAACACCACCACATCACCTGACTTACAGAGCTATGAAATGGATGCACCTTTTGTCAGTGAGCATTTGATGATTTGCTGACTTCTATTTGGCTTCTATGGTGAAACACGGGAGGAAAGTGTGTATGTAATTCATCCATCCATCGCTGCAAACCTAATGAACAAATGAAATGGAAGATGTAACTAAGATTAAAATGTAACTACTTTCTGTTCCCCTTTTTTTTTTCTCTTCAACTTCTGCTTTTGTTTGTTTTATTTAAGTGTCCAAAATAACATATAATGTCTATAATTTAAAATATTTTAAATGTTTAAATTTTTATTCTTACTACTTATCCAAGGTCTACTCACTTTTTAAAGTTCTTTAAACATACTGTGTCTTAAATATTTCCTGTATAATTTTATCTCACTTTGATCATTTTTCTTCCACTTTATATTTGGCAATCACAGTGAGAGCTGCATTAATCTCTATTTCTAGTATGTCATTCTGGTATCTATCACAAAATATTAAATTTCCTGAGGTTGGGAACTATTTAAAATACTATTCTATCTCCTTTCTCCTCCCTACTTTTCACTTCCCCTCCTCAGACAATAATAATCACTAAATAATATGTTTTGAATTGAGTTTTTAAATATGTGTTTCATTATTTTTTGTTGTTGTTATTGATTTTTAGAGATAGAGGAAGGGAGTGGGAGAGAGAGAGAAATATCAATGTGATGTGAGAGTGAAACATTGATTGGCTACCTTTTGCATTCCCCGTACTGGGGATCAAGCCTGCAACCAGGCATGTGTCTGACTGGGAATCGAACCAGCAACCTTTAGGTGCACAAGAATATGCCCAACCAACTGAGCCACACCAGCCAGGGCAGTTTTTAATGTTTAATCTGTAAGTTGACAAGTGTATTATCCTTTCCATTGTACATCGACATCCTTAACATTTTAATAATACATAAAATCAGATTCCTCGCTTCTTAGATCTTACTATCCCAGAGAAGCGATAGAAGGAGAATGTTTCTTTTGATTGTTACTGTATTTAATAGAATCTATTTTCTTTCATTTTAGTGTTACTCTTTAAATTAGAGCAGGTATTAATTCATCAGACAAGTAGGTAGTACAGTGTCACCTTCACATTAACCTATAGCATATCCCTAAATTCCTATATTCCCACCGGAGCATTAGCTTATTTCAAAATGTTCCTGATTTTAAAATGGTATCCTGCTGCTACTTATTACATAATTTCACTTGTGACTCAATAGATTGATTAATTAAGCAAGGTGTTAATGAAATCTCCACATAGATCAGTTAAAGTTGTATTAATCCATTCAGCAACCTCTTTTGAGTGGCTGCGGTGTGCCAGGCCTGGCGTAATGTGCTGGGTATATAGTATGGAATAAAACAAACACAATCCCACTAAGATTGGAGATAAAAGACATGTTCTTTCGCTATTCCTATTCAACACCATACTGGAAGTCCTCGCCAAGGCAATCAGGAAAGTAAAATAAATAAAAGGCATACAGCATTGGAAAGAAAAAATGATTTGTTGTTTACAGATGATGAGATAATTTACATAGACAATCCCAAAGATTCTATAAGAAAACTACACACTAATATGTGAATTTAGCAAGGTCACAGGATAGATATAAAGTCAATATATAATAACTGATTGTACTTACATATACTAGCAGTAAAAAATTGGAAACTGAAATGAAAAAGAAACAACACTGTCATTTACAATAGTATTAAAATCTGTGAAATACTTAGGAATAGATCAACAAAACATGTAGAAGCATGTATAGTGAAAACTATGAACAGGAGGACTTTAAAAATACCTAAATAAATGGAGAGGTGTAATGTGTTAATGGATCAGAAACCTAACCATTATTAAGATATTAATTTTCTCCAAGTTGGTCTACAGATTAAACATAATCTTAATCAAAATCCTTTGAAAAAGAAAAGCAGGGGACAGAGGATAGTCAAAACAATGTGAAGAACAAACCTGGAGTATGCAGAGAACCTGATTTCAAGGCTTAATCGCCACAGTGTGATGCTGGTACAATAGACATACAAACCAAAGGAATAGCATGAGGAGTCAGAAATAGATCCTCACGTATGTGGCCAATTGATTTTTCATCAAAATGCCAAGGTAATTGAATGGAGAAAGAATAATATTTTCAACAAATGGTGATGGGACAATTGGATATCCATATGCAAAAGGATAATCTTCAAGCCATACTTCATGTCATATATACAAATGGACAAAAATTAGATTACAGATTTAATGCAACGACAAAACTTCTAGACAAATATATAGGAGAAAAATGTTTGTGTCCCACCATGATATCTCAGCATCGACCTATGAATTAGGAAGTCACAGCTCCTTTCCTGGGCAGGGCTCAGTCCCCAGTGTGGGGTGTGCAGGGGGCAGCCAATCAATGATTCTCTCTCACCATTGATGTTTCTATCTCTCTCCCTCCCTCTTCTTCTCAGAAATAAATAATAATAATAATAATAATAATCATCTTTGTGACCTTAGATTAGAGATAGATTTCTTGTATCCACATCAAAAGTCAAACCACATACAAAAACCACTCATTTCTCACAACTAATCTATGAGAAGGTGCGTTAGTTGAGTCCCTTTGTTGAACGTAAGAGGAGTTATCTTAAACTAGCCTGAACTGAAAAAAAAAAAAAAAAAAAAAAAAAAAAAACTTCTGGTCTCTCTGATTCCAAAGCCAGTTCTCCCAGTTACTTTCTTTTAAGATCCTTTTGGCTTGGCCACATTCTTGCTGAGTTTGAGCCGGGGTTGCTGCCCGAGGTGGACTGAGCTAGGAAGCGCTCAGGAAGGCAGCCCCAAATTGGATTGAGGCAGGGAAGCCTGCAGACGGGGCTGGGGTCTGTGGCAGGTCAGGAATTGGGACACGTCAGGGTGTGGTCTCTGTGGCCAAGGTCCAGACTGGACGTGAGGGAAGCTGCCGTGGCTTCACCCAGGTGGAAGCAGTGGCCGGCAGCTGCTCACGGCGAGACTTGTTTTGGTTGGGGATGAACCTCTAGGTTTGTTTTTTGGTGAAATGCCTAACCCCCAAAAAATGTTCCAGTCATGTCTTTAAAGACTTAGCCCCTCCAAAAAGGGTCTGGTTTTCCTGCGTCAGTGATTTTTTTCTCTCCCTCTGTCTAAGAATGCTGCCAGTTTGACTCCAAAAGAATGTTTTGCCCTTAGGGTGGATGGGGGCTCAGGTGGATCTGGAATGAGACAGAGTCCTCATTAGCTGGGAGTTGGGAATTTTCCAGTTCTCTCCTGGTGCTGGGCTCCAGGCAACGTTTGACCTGAACCTGACACTAACTAACCCCACCAGCTCCCGTAGCCAGCGTGTCTACCAGGCCAGGTGTCCATGAAGAGCCTTATCTTGGGGTGGCTTGGCTGCCTACCAGGCCAGAGTTGTTTTGCAGGAGGCCCCATGCAAGCGGTAAAGAAAAGCATCTCATACTTGCCCCGGCATTTCCTAAGAACTCTGCTTAGTGCTTTTAAAGCATGTCTACAACGATGTATTGCTCACGTGCTCAGCTCTTCTTGGTGTTCCATGCAGAACATGTGGCCAAAGCTCAAAAAATATATAGATCAAATCCGAAGTCAGTGTTTCAGTTCTGGTCCAGGTTGTGGGCTTGATCCCCAGTAGGGGATGTGCAGGAGGCAGCCACTTGATGATTCTTTCTCATCATTGATGTTTCTATCTATCTTTCCCTCTCTATTCTCTCTCTCTCAAATCAATAAAAACATATTTAAAAAATGTCTAGATGAATAATAAATTAGACTTGGGAGAGCCATTATGGGACCAATTTATTTGGTTTGCTTTACCAGGACTTACCTACCTTTTCTCCACTAAATTCCATATATTGAACTCCATATAATCTTCAAAGCAGCATTATAGTCATTAAGGGTAAGATTGACTCTGTTTTCTGAACTCCAGATACTATCTTTGGTTACATTTCAAAGCCAGTGTTGGAGGTGCTGTTTAGAGGCAGAAATCTAAGTTTTAGCTGGAATATAAAAATGGAAGAACACACTATTGGAATTGGAAATAAAAAATGTCCAGGACATTTGCTGACTGTACAAGAAGACAATTTAGTCCAATCGACCTCCTTATGGGTGTCTCTGGCAGAAGCAAACCCTGTGACAACAGAAGAGGGTTAGCCAATGACATTCCTTCTTGTCTTGGTGATCTCCATTTCTTTCTTCTTACTGTTCTTACGTTCCCGTGGGGAGGTTTGGGTGTGACCATGGGCGGTCTAGATGTTGAAGGGCCAGGAAGAAAGGCAGGATGTGCAGAGCACCTAGACAAATAATAATTAATAACAAAAACAACAAGCACATCGGCAGGTGGTATTTATCAGTGACACGCTATGCTCAGTGCTTTAATGCAGCACCTCCTCATTCATTCATTCATTCATTCATTCAATTGTTCAACAGTTATTATGAGTCAAGCAGCATTCGAGGTGCTATGGTGCCAAGGATACAGCAATGAATGAAACAAAGTCTTGCTCTCATGGAGCTTACATTCTAGTAGTGAGACAGACAACAAACAAATACACATATAATGCAAAGCAGACAGGCCCTGAGAAGAAAAATAAATCTGAGCACAGATAAGGGGGAACGGAGAGGGGCCAAGGGAAATTATGCTGCTGAGTAGGTATCTGCCTGCTTTTCAGGCTGAGAGAACAGCAGTGTCTTGAGCCTGGAAGGGGTTGGTGTGTTGAAAGAGGGAGAAAGAGAAAGAGTGGTTGGTGATGAGGTCCATGGGGTGGCTGGGGGTCCAAGTGGAACGGGAAGCCATTGGAAATCATTGCACAGGGACATGTTTTGACGTGGGTTTTAAAGGAATTGTCTGCTTGCTAAGTGGAGGGAAGCTGGGTTGCCTTTGTCTAGCTAGAAGGGAGATGGTGATGGCTCAAAGCCATGAGCTTCATTAGAGGAGGTGAGGAAAGGGCGTTCCGGAAATACCCTGAAGTTCTGATGGCTGTATTTGCAGATGGATTTGGACGTGTGGTGAGGATGAGAGAGAAGGCATGTTTTGACCTGAATCCAAACCAGTAAAACCATTTGCAGACACGGGCAGGACCGGAGGAGGAGCTGACCTGGGGGTGAAGATCAAGTTTAGTGATGCTTTGGGATGCTTGTTACACATCAGGGGGAAATGTCAGAGAGACAGTGCAGTGGTAAATTAGTCTGGAGCTCAGAGGGGAGGCTGGAGATCAGAATCTGGGGATGTCAGGAAAAAGGTGCTGTGGGAAGTCATGGGCCTGGATGAGGCCATCCAGGGAGTGAGAAGATGCAATACTTCAACATGCATGAGTAGGAAACGGACAGGTGCTCAGGGGAGTTCAAAGAAGTGGAAGAAAACCCAGAGAAAGTGCCTATTTTGACATCAAATCAAGAAAGTGGCTGAGACCGGTTTGGATCAGTGGATAGAGCCTCGGCCTGCGGACTGAAAGGTCCCAGGTTCGATTCTGGTCGGGGGCATGTATCTTGCTTGTGGGCACATCTCCAGTAGGGGGCGTGCAGGAGGCGGCTGATCGATGTCTCTCTCTCATCGATGTTTCTGACTTTCTATACCTCTCCCTTCCTTTCTGTGAAAAATCAATAAAATATATTAAAAAAGAAAGTGATCAACTATGTCAAGGAAGGTGAAGATAGAATTGGCCACAGGGCTTAGCAACATGCAATCCATTAACCTCAACACCTTATGTAGTGGGTTCTATAGTTATTCACACTTTACAAATGAGGAAGCGAGACTCCAAGTGGCTTAGTTACTTCGCCGGGGCTCACACCAGTCAGGCTGAGCCCAGGTCCCACAGGTCCCTGCCTGGACTCTGCTGGGGACACCCATTTCCCTTCCTGCTTCCAGTCTGAGAGGCGTGGACTGTTCACCTCACCTCCCAGGCGAGCAGGGACAGTGCTCCAAGGAAGAAGCCAATCTCTGCTCCATTTGGAGGACAGTAGATTCTTGCAAAATCTTTTGAGAGAAGGATTCACAATGAGGACGGAGAGAGGATAAGAGCATTTAAGAGAACCCTGACTCACCACTTATATCTCCAGTTTGAGCTCATGATTGCTTTATAATGGCCTTATTAATGTGTGTGTGTGTGTGTGTGTGTGTGTGTGTGTGTGTGTGAGAGAGAGAGAGAGAGAGGGGGGGGGTGGGTCAGGACAAAATAAAAAGTGTTTATAAACCAAAAAATGCAGTGGGGAATTTGCAGGCTTTTCTGAGAGGCGGCAGGCTACAAAACAGATTTGCGTGTGCAATCTAAACTCTTTTTGTGTTTGTTCTTTTTCTTTTCCTCTCTTTTATGCTTCATGCACATTAAAAAAAACTAATTAGGACACTGTAGGAAGAGCATAAGTAACTCAAAATGTTATGTATCGACTGCAAAATATTTTGCACAAAGAGGCATTTTCCATTTTTGAGGGAACCAAGTAGCTAATACACTGCCCTCCTTTACATAGATTATTTTCTGCCGGGGTGTTCTTAAAATTAGTATATAGTGAACATAGATTTTCAAATCTAGGTTCCTCATCTAAAGTTGAATGGATCTAGAGCAGGTAGGTTTTACAGGCTGTAGGTGCCCATGCAGTTTTTTTAGATGATGGTTACAGAAGAACAGACTCTTAATTTCAGTGTGAATTAGCTTCCTCAGCTCCCTAACGTGGTTTACAACAATAGCAATGTACGTTCTCACAGTGTTAGAGGCCTGAAGTCCAAAATCAAGGTGTCGGCAGAACTATGCCCTCCCCCCGCCCCCCAGAGACTCCGGGGGAGCATCTCCCTGGACTCCCCAGTTTCTGATGGCTTCAAGTATTCCCCAGTTTGCGGCATCGGAACCAATTTCTGCCTTTGTCTTCGCGGGCTTCCACCCCAGTCTCTGCCTGTCTCAGGTAAGAACTCTGCCATTGGATTTAAGGCCCATCCAAAAGCCAGGATTCTCTCATTTCACGATTCTTAATATTTGCAAAGACCCTTTTCTCTAAAACAAGATTTTATTTACAGGTTCAGGGGCTTAGGGTTTGGAGGTATATTTTGAGGGGCACTATTCTACTCACTATATGAAAGTTATGAGGGAGAAAAAAAAGGCACCTTAATAAATCCAACTGAAAGTAACTTCACAGGGCGATCTGATCATAAATTCCTAACTGGGTAGGCAGTCATGCCTCAGGCAGAGAACGTTTTAGTGAAAGGTGGATTTTTGCCTCAAGCAAGCCCTGGTCATTGTTTCTGTGGCGGTAGGTTAACACACCTTTGAAATGCTTATTTTTCAGACTCCCTGGGAGAGAACCATCCTCAAGAGAACACGTGACCCTGTTAACTATCCTGTAATCCGATCTCCCACCTTCTGGTAATTATCCTTTTGGTTACCTCCTTAATTTCAAATGCATATAAGAAACTGCAAAACTGCCATTCTCCAGAAGATTTGAGATCTGGCTTCTCAGCAATTGTCATCAATTTGGCTTACACAAACTCATAAAAATTCTATGCAGGCTTGACAAAACAAAGACTCTTGGGTAATCCTTATTTAATCCTCATAACAACGCAGTGAATTTTTGCTGTCTCTCCATTTTTTAAAAAAATTATAATGTATTTTTATTAATTATATTTATTATTATTATTCTTTAATATATATTTTATTGATTTTTTACAGAGAGGAAGGGAAAGAGATAGAAAGTCAGAAACATGGATGAGAGAGAGAAATTGATGAGCCGCCTCCTGCGCGCCCCACAGTGGAGATGTGCCCACAAGCAAGGCACATGCCCCCAACCGGAATCGAACCTGGGATCTTTCAGTCCGCAAGCCGACGCTCTATCCACTGAGCAAAACCAGTCCCGGCTTTACTGATTATATTTAGAGAGGAAGGGAGAGAGAGAGAGAGAGAGAGAGAGAGAGAGAGAGAGAGAGAGAGGAGAAACATCAGTGATGAAGTGATGATTAGGAAGATTCATTGATCTACTGCCTTCTGCACGCCCTACCCACACTGGGGATCGAGCCCATCATCTGGGCATGTGCCCTGACCGGGAAACAAATTGTGAGTTCCTTCCTGGTTCATAGGTTGATGCTCAACCACAGAGCCACACCGGTCAGGCATGGCTCCAGTTTATAGACTTAGCAACAGATGCTTAGGAAGGTTAGGTGATGTGCCTAAAGTCCCCCTTTGGTCAGGTGGTGGAACTGAGCCCTGGATGAAGGTATGTCTGGCTTCTCAGCCCACGTTCTTCCTAATCACTCTGGAATGACTGAATGAGTAAATGCACCTGCAATGAACTTTATATTTACCATAACCTGCACAGCGTAGGTGGCTAATCGTAGCTTTGACCCCGAATGGGTCATTCCAAAGTATGCCTCTTTGGGAATATTGATTATTTTAGGCAGGATACTTTAAGAAACAGCAGACAGGGGAGAAATTCTAAGAACTAAGTAGCAGTTATCCTTTGTAAAAGGACATTCCCAGCTGTGAGGGTGTATTAGGAAGAGGAGCATATCTCAAACCCTAGAAACTCTTTTCAATTGAGAAGGTAGGACTTAAATCTGCATAACCATTCTACGCTTGTTTACTGTGCTTTCCCCATCACCTCCCATAACCGACTTGCAACCACCACCACCATACATCTCCTTTTGTCTTTGGCTGAAGGTAGTATTTAAGGTGATAGCATTGGTCTTTGGCAAGTTACTGAGTTTATTTGGGCTCCTCCCATGCCTACAGGAGGTATACATATTATTAAAGTTTAATTTGTTTTCTTCCTGCTAATCTATCTCATGCCAACTTTATTATTAGACCAGCCAGAAGAACCTAGAAGGATAGAATAAAAGTTTTCCTCCCTAGCAGGCTACCCAGAGCAATGGTTCCTAGTGCTGGTCCATGGGCCAGAGTCAGCTAAGGACTAAAGATTTGCCAGTCTTCAATATAAGGATATTCTGGGTATAAAATAAATTTGTTCTCTTAGAGACTGCCTTTATGCCCTGGCCAGTGTGGCTCAGTTGGTTGAATGCCAGTCCATAATCCTAGGCACTGAGGGTTTGTTGGTTTGATTCCTGATCAGAGCAAATGCCCAGGTTTGGGGTTTGATTCCCTGTTGGAGGATGTGTGGGAGGCAACTGATCAATGTTTCTCACATCCATATTTCTCTCTTTCTCTCTCTCCCTCTACCTTCCACTCTCTCTAAAAAATAAATAAAAACATTTTTAAAAAGAAGATCATGTCCATTCTTTTATTATATTTTTACATAATTAGTAGTTGTTTGTTGTTGTGTTTAACATTTTTACTTGGTAAAATAGAATGACCATTTTTAAACTTCTGTGAGATCCCAATGCCTGGGAATGACTGTTCCAGAGACAATTAAGAAACAATCAACCAGAGTCCCTATTTGAGGGCAGATAGGCAGGTGTCTTTAGTGTATGATTGTGACATTGCAGTAAGAGTTACTTCTCAGAAATATCCTTTTTCCCATCATACCCTGATGATTCTGAGCAGGCCTTGATAAGACACCCCTTCCCACATCAAATCCCTGAGAGGAACACCCCTTGGATTTGAGCAAAACGGTTGCAGGCTTTGTGTTGTAAAAAGTTCTGTTCAAATGAAGTCCTTGGAGAGCATACATTTCTAAAGACTGAGAGCAAGACAGCTGGAATTCCAGGCAGGAGAGTGATTGAGGGGTGAGCAGAGGGAGGAGAAAACAGGGCACTTCCCAGAAAGGCCAGGAGTGATTGAGAGAGGGAACAGAGCTAGTGAGAGCAAGTCTTAAATAACAGGCATACCCAGAGTATTGGCAATCAAGATAAAAGAATGCAGAGGCTTTTGAGGGTGGTATGCTAAATGAAATAAGTCAGATGGAAAAGGACAAAAACCATGTAATGTCACTCATGTGGAATATGAAACAAAAGAAGTAATAAATAAGACAAAATAAACTCATAGACATGGACAACAAAATTGTGATTACCATAGGAAAGAAGGAAGGGAGAAGGGAGAAGTGGGTAAAGGAAACCAATATTGGTAACAGATGGAAACTAAATTTTTGATCTAGTCAGTTTGGCTCAGTGGATAGAGAGTTGGTCTGTGGAATGAAGGGTCCCAGGTTCAGTTCCAGTCAAGGGCACATGTCCAGGTTGTGGGCTCAATCCCAGAGGGGGTTCTGTGGGAGGTAGCCAATCAATGATTCTCTCTAATCAATGATATTTCTCTTGCTCTCCCTTCCTCTCTGAAGTCAATAAAAATATATTTTAAAAAAGGAACTAGCCAAACCCACTTTGGCTCAATGGATAGAGCATCGGCCTGGGGACTGAAAGGTCCCAGGTTTGATTCCAATCAAGGGCATGTATCTTGGATGCAGGCACATCTCAGTAGGGGGTGTGCAGGAGGCAGCTGATGGATGTCTCTCTCTCATCGATGTTTCTTACACTCTATCCCTCTTTCTTCCTCTCTGTAAAAAAAAAATCAATAAAATATATTAAAAAAGAAACTAGATTTTTTGGTAGTAAACACAAAATAGATTATAAAAATATCAAATTAAAATGCTGGTACTCCTAAAATTTATATAATTTTATTAACCAATGTTATCTCAATTTTTAAAAAGAGGAATGAAAAAGCAGAAGTCCAAATAAAAGTACAACAAACAAAACTCCTGTGAGTCATAAAAAATGGGCTGGTTTCCACATGGAAGTGTCAAACGAGCTGATGGAATTCTTATAGTTTCTCTAATTCAGGAAGAATAGAGTCATGCAGGATCTCCTTCTCATTGTGTTCATATCATTGCTGATGATTAGAGTCACTGACAGGATAAATATGGGTAATTATGCTCTTCCTTACCCACACTTTACAACAAGCAGCCTTACCAAACAGAACTGATTTGGTACCCACAGCTACAAAAAAGAAAATCCTGAGTCAAGCAGTAGATCAAAAAACATGAGACATTTAAACATGTACCATGACCCCAGAAAGGGTGTGGTATGTGGCAGGCTTCATTTTTATTGTCCCCTTAGTGAGTCATGAATCACTGCACTCAGTAAACTGCTGACACACTTTCCAGCAGAATTCACCACCCTGGTAGTAAAACTACCCCTCCATGCTGAGTAGCTCAAAAGTTAAAAAGCCACCTGTATGAGGTAATAAGCATCAGAGTAACATCAAAAAGATTGCATATGACGAGAACTGGAACGATCCTGCCACATAATGGATTTATTATGTCTCATGTACAATTGCCTCTTTTTCTGAACAAGATAATGCTGAAATTAGCGATGGTTAAGAATCAAATCTGAAAGAAACCAAGAGGCATAGGTGAAGACCTAAACTGCTGCCTCGCACAACAATTTCAAAACTACAACTAAAATAACAGACATCATCCAGAACCACAGGAAAGCTGGCTGAGTGGAAATTGTACAACTAGCAGGAAAGAGAGGAGCTGCAAAAAGCTGAGATGCGCACATGGAGAGGATGGGCAGAGGAGGGTCTGGCTGGCTTCCTCTAGCAGGAGGAAGACAGAAACTCCCGACTGCACTGAACCCCAGTTCTGACTGCACTGAACCCCAGTTCTGGGCGAGATTCATGTGGGGGAATCTGGACAGTTGTGAAAGGGATGAGTGCAGGGAAACTTAGGGGAGCCATGAAAGACAGAGGTCTGGAGGTGCGCACAAAAGTGCACACACAGAGGGCTGACTGCTGATTATGCCTCTGGCTTTCTCTCGTGGGAGGAAGACAGAACCTCCCAACTGCACTGAAATCCAAGTTGAACTGCACTGAACCCCAGTTTTGAGCGAGACCCTGGGGACCCAGACTCATATGGGTCCCTGGAGCTCACAGAAACTCAGCAAAGCTGGAAAGGCAGAGATCTGTAGGCACACAAGCGTGACTGTGCACAGAGAGGGCTGCAGTGATTACTGAGGGACACTGAGACCCAGGGGCTAATGGGAAGCCAAGGCTGTCTGCTCAGCCCTGAGACTCTGCCCCATCCAATCATAGCACAGAGGCTTTTGCAATCTTCCAAATCTTAAGGCAGAATTTAGCACAGAAGTTCTTCTGGCATTGACACAGTTGATCCTCACAACCAAATGGCTTGGAGGTCAATTTCCCCCAGTGATACCAACAACAATCAAGAATTAACTACAACAAAGCTGTAAACACCGTCCACAAAGGGGTGCGCCAAGAGAGTCCACCTCAGGTAACTGGGAAGGCGAAGCTACTAGGCCATATAGGACACCTAGCACACAAAGCTACTCTATCAACTCAGGGAAGCAGCAAAAATGCAGAGACAAAGGAACAGATCACAAACAAAAGAAATGGAGGAAAACAAATGACTGAATATAGAGTTCAAAACCATGGTTATAAGGTTTTTCAAGCATTTCCTGGAAAAGATAGATAAATTTAGCAATACCCAAGAGGAGATGAAAAAGAACCATCTAAAAATTAAAACACACTGACTGAAATAAAAAATATTATACAGAAACCTAACAGCAGACTAAAGGAAGGCAAGAATCAAGTCAAAGATTTGAAATACAAAGAAGCAGAAAACACTCAACTGGAAAAGCAAAAAGAATCCAAAAATAGTGAAAGGAGCATCTAGGACAACTTTAAGCGTACCAACATCAGAATTATGGGGTGCCAGAAGAAGAGAGAGAGCAAGATACTGAAAACCTATTTGAAGAAATAATGACTGAAAACTTCCCTCACCTGGTGAAAGAAATAGACTTCCAAGTCCAGGAATCCAAACAAAAGAAATCCAAAGAGAACCACACCAAGACACATCATAATTAAAATATCAAGAGCAAAAGACAAAGAGAGAATATTAAAAGCAGCAAGAGAAAAACAGTTAATTACCTACAAGGGAACACTCTACGATAGTCAGCTGATTTCTCAACAGAAACTATGCAGGACAGATGGGAATGGCAAGAAATATTCAAAGTGATGAATAGCAGGAATCTATAACCAAGATTACTCTACCCAGAAAAGCTATCATTCAGAATTGAAGGTCAGATAAAGAGCTTCACAGATAAGAAAAAACTAAAGGAGTTCATCAACACCAAACCAGTATAATATGAAATGCTGAAAGGTACTCTTTAAGAAAAGGAAGAAGAAGAAAAAGGTAAAGGTAAAAATTATGAACAACAAATACATATCTATCAACAAGTGAATCTAAAAATCAAGTGAATTAAAAATCTGATGAACAGAATAAACCAGTGAATATAATAGAATCAGGGGCATAGAAAGGGAGTGGACTGACAATTCTCAGGGGGAAAGAAGTAAAGGGGTTGCAAGGAGAGACTGGACAAAAATCATACACATATGGATGAGGACAATGGGGAGGAGGTAAGGGCAGAGGGTGGGGTGGGAGTTGGGTGGAGGGGAGCTATGGGGAGAAAAAAGAGGAATAATTGGAACAATAAATATTTATATATATATATATAAAAAGAATCAAATCTGGTGGTATTTCTCACTTTTAAATATTTCAATATTAGGAAATAAGAACTTCTGAATGGCAAAGGAAGGAAAGGCCCGGGAATATTTCTTCACTGTGAGAGAGCCGACCCCCTAAACTTATACCTTTATTGATTTGTGGGTGAGGGTGGGATTAAAGTAATTGTAGGTTTGGAATATAGTGGAACTCTAGTGAAAGCACTAGTATTCTAAGCGTCTGCCTCCCAGGGAAGTGTTGGAGATTGGCAGTGGGATGCCAATCAAGATGGAATCTCTGTTCTCAGGGTGTTTACCATCTAGAGAGGATGAAAGATATGTATGTGCATAACCTTAAGAAAAGGTAGAAAGTGATGAATGCTGAAGAGAGATATACAGGAGGTGAGAAGTGAGGGAGTTCTCCTGGCTGGGGCAAGGAGGACAGCTTCTTGGAAGAGGTGGCATTTGCATTGAGCCCGCCCTCAGGGTGGGATCCAGAAGAGGACCTGAGACATTTGGGGTTGAACTAATTAAGATTAGGGTGCATCAAGATGTAGGGCCATGCATTCCGTGAAGAGAAAGCCACATGAGTCTGAAAGTGCAGGGCTTTTTCCATGAGGTAACCTGGGGAGGTGGAAAGCAGGGTTCTCAGTGATGAGCAGTAGAGTTAGGTGGGAAGATAAAATGGGCCTAGATTGTGGGATCTTTGAAAACCAGACTGAAGAGTTTGACTTTTATTCTGTATGTGATTATTGCAGACAGTTCTGCCCTTTGCCAACTCAAGAGATACTACTTACTCTTTTGTTTTCTTTGCTAGCGGAGTAAATCATAAACATTGCACTTTATAGAGTATTAGCATTTATAAAAAAGCTTTGTAAGTGTTTGGGCCAGAGTAATGAGGTCTGAGCTGATCAATTCCAGTGCGGACAAAACATGGGGGTCCATGGAGAGTGAAGTCAAACAGTGATTTGATCATAAATTCCTAACTGGGCAGATCATGTTGGGGGATATTCCCCAGGCCTATAACTTCTTTAGATAAAAGGCCTACCTTTGCCTTAAGCAAAGCTTGTCCATTGTTTCTTGGAAATACTCCCTTTCAGACCCACCAAGAGAACATATAATCTTAACTCCTTTATAACCCTATTTCTAAATTTCTTCCTCCCCCTTCATATAATCATCTTTAGACTCCCTCCGTCATTTCAAATGCATAAAAGGAGCTGCAAGCTGTAATTATCCAAAACGCTTATTTTAGTCTGTTGAAATCTTGCTTCCTATCCTCTTCCTGGCTCAAATAAATTTTTATGAAAATTCTCTACAGCTTTGGCCATTCTTACATGAAAAAAAAATCAGTATGCACAACAAAATATTTGAGCAATGCAATTTACCAACTTGATTTGAGCATTGAGAATGAACTTAACCACCGACACTACTTAACCACGGACAGATGGATGTCAGTGGTTACAGCCATCTGTCGGTGGTTAAGCACTACTTCAGCTTAATGCTCAGATCATGGGCATCTCCAAAGTGTTGGCTGGTTTTTGGTTTATTTATTAAAAAGTTTCCTCCTTATCGTAGTTACACAGACATTCTATAGAGTGGACATAGCTTGCAACTTTCCCACTTTATGTCCTACATTTGGTGAAGGGACATTAGTGTTTTGGGCAGTTTGACAGAGATGAGCAGAGCAAGGATGATGGGCCAGGATGGAAAGCCCCAGGTACATAGCAATGGATAATCGATTGTGGGGTGGGAGCTCACCCCTAGGGTGCCTTTTCCTCCTCTAGCACATCTCTGGTCGTGAGGTTCGGACCCCTGACCTTACCTCCCTAGACACAACAGCTAGGCCTCAGTTGTATTCCAGCTCCAGGCCCAGAAAAGCACCAAACCCAGCCAGCACTGATGTCAGGACCAGCTGCATGGAATAAAGACTCCCTGCCCTGGTGCCCGCCAATCCATCAGTGGAGACCATAACCCTGAAAGGACATACTGGGAAAACTGCTGAATATTCTATTTTTTTAAAATATTTTTATTGATTTCAGAGAGGAAGGGAGAGAGAGATAGAAACATCAGTGATGAGAGAAAAACATTGATTGCCTGCCTCCTGCACACCCTCCTACTGGGGATCAAGCCTGCAGCCTGGGCATGTGCCCTTGACTGGAACTGAACCTGGGACTTGACGCTCTATCCTCTGAGCCAAACTGGGTAAGGCTGAATAATCTATTAAGATCTTTTCCTGGGACTTCCCCTACAATCTCTACCTTTAAAATCCTTAGGAGCATGCCTATCCTTCTCCCTTTCCCTTCTCTCTTTCACCCCAGACTCCTTACCATTAGCTCCCTCACACCCAAGCTCTAAGGACCCTTCCTTTACCTTCATAACTTGTTTCCTAAGTCCATTTCTTCTAGGAATTACTTCTTCTATGTCTGTGATTTACCAAATACATGGTCTCTTACAGTTTGGGCCTTGGTTCTGATTTTTTTCTAGCCAGAATGCAAGTGCTGAAGTTGCTAAACCCACATTTGATCTAACCTTACCGGTAGGACATCTGGTACCGTTCCCACCGCCTGCACTATTAGGAGGAATAAAGGGACCCAGATAGTTAGGATGTGAGTGGCTCAAGATATACAAGTGATGACACGACCAGAATTATAAATACAAGGATTTATTTTGGGGGGTGGGTAGCGGTGGTTAAGAGGCTAAAGTAGTGAGTGCAGGAGCCAGTGGGGTTGACAACCCGGGAGAGGAGTCAGAGTCCAGGCCCAGGGAAGCAGGCCAGCCTTTCTTCCCTCCCTGGAAACAGGGGAGCGGTGAGGCTTTTAAAAACTAAATGAGATAAGGAGTGGGCCAGTGGAAAATTACGGGAGGCCACAGAGTACAGAGGTTAAGAGTGTGAACTTTGGAATCACATAGCCTGAGTTTGAATCCAGTCCTAACTTACTAACTGTATGACCTTGGGCAAGTTATGTCACCTCTCTGTGCCTCATTCTCCTAACTGAAAAGCAGGAGAAACAATGGTACTAGGTGATAATGTCACGGTGAGGATTAAGCAAGTAGATCAGGTTGTTACAAACAAGTTGATAAGGTTGCTGTGTTCCCGGCAACACTATTCAGATGTAAGCCATCTCAGGGGCACTGGTTAAGCTGTATGTATCCAAGCAATTGAAGGTACTGGTGCAAAGGTACAAAGCAGGACAGAGGGCACCTAATCAAGGGCCCCTGGGCCTGTGGGTCATCTTTATAGCATTAGAAGGAACCCTGAGGCACGTGGCCTCTGGAGGGTCCCCGGGCAAAGAGTCTGGAAAGCAAAAGTGCCCTTTCATTAGATTTAGTAGGCTCTTCATATTTTTACCCATCTCTTTTTTAATTTTATTGATTTTTTTTTATAGAGAGAATGGAGAGGGATAGAGTGTTAGAAACATTGATGAGAGAGAAACATCTGTCAGCTACCTCCTACACACCCCCTACTGGGGATGTGTCCACAACCAAGGTACATGCCCTTGACTGGAATCGAACCTGGGACCCTTCAGTCTGTAGGCCGACACTCTAGCCACTGAGCCAAACCAGTTAGGGCTTTATCCATCTCTTAAACTTAGTGATTTTTTTCTGATTATAAAGGCTCTACATTGCAGCATTATTTGTAATAGATAAAAATGGGAAACTACCTAAATGTCTATCAATAATGGAATGAATTAATTATGGTAAATTTAATAACCATTCTAAAGCAGTCAAAATAAATAAATTGGTTCAATACATAGCAACCTGAATGACTCTCAAAATCTAATGTTAGTGAAAAAAGTAGGTCATAGTGTACACAAAAAGCAATATTATATGATGTTAATAAAAGCATAACATATAAAAATTAATTAAAAACCAGACTAGATGAATGTATACTCAGGAAGAGAGGGTCTGAGACTAGGAACAAAGTGGACTCAAATGTCATCTTGAATATTCTTCTCCTCCTCCTTCTCCTTCTCCTCCTTCTCCTTCTCCTTTCTTCTCCTTTCTTCTTCTTCCTTCTTTATCCCGCTTCTTCTTCTTCTTCTTACAGTTTATCAGTGGTTGTTTTTTTAAATATCATCCAAGAATATGCATGCTAAGAAAGAGGTAGGGAGAGAGAGAAATAAAGAGAGAGAGAGAGAGAAACATCAATCTACTGCCTTCTATATGCTCCTTGACCAATTTACAACCAGGCATATACTCTGACCGGGAATTGAACTGTCAACATTTCAGTGCACTGGACAATGCTCAACCAAAGGGACAACACTCAGCCACTCAAGCCAGGCCATTCCATTTCTTCATTAAATGTCTTAAGCAAAAACAACGGTTAATTCTGGGTGGAAGTCCATTATTTCCTTGTACTTTCTCTTATTTTTCTGTATTTTCTCCTGCATTGAGCATCTTCCCTCTGGTGTCAGTGTGTGTCATTGCAAACGGTCATACTGTTGTTTGGTCAATTTGCAAATTAGCCTTTTATTATATAGGAATTCTTTTTGTGCCCATTGTAGAAAATTTAGAAAACAAAGCATAAAAGAGCAAATAACTATTCAGATATACTAGTAATTGTTAGGGGTAAAAATAAAATATTGGGGACTAGTTATGGTTATGGGAAATATTATGTTCTGTTAACTGTGATTGCCTTGTCTTTGTTGAAGGAAGAACATTATAACCTGTAACCTGGCTGGGAGTTATATGTCCCTGGAACCTGGGAGTGAACCTTGGACCTGGGAGTCAACTTTGGAATACGGTCCATTCTCATTCTAGAAGTGCCTATTATCATGGAAAAATTAAAAACCTTGTTGACCAAACAATGAAGTTCCCCCTCCCCCCCACAGCCCGCATTGCCTACTTCCCCAGACCTGTAATCTCTACTTCCCATGTAATCTTTGTCCTACCCAATATAAGCAGGTATATGGGGGTTGCAGAGCAGGTTTCTGTGGACGACCTGCTACTCTCCCATACTGCCGGTAGTATTGGAATAAATGCTCATATATCATTCAACTCTGTCTGCTGAATTGACTCAAGTAATAACAGGCAACCTTGTTGTCTGGTTTCATAATGCTGCCATCATTTTGTCCTATCATGATGTGTGTATAGATGGTATGTTTAAAATTGTACTGTATATACAGTTTTATGCTCTTTAAAGTTAATGTATTATATTTCCCTTTGTCATCATCTAAAGACATGACTATCACCCTGGCCAGTGTTTTGCATTGGTTAGAGCCCCTGCCCTTCTCTCTGTTCTGAAGGGTCTCAGGTTCATTTGCCAGTCAAGGGTATGTACCTGGGTTTTGGGTTTGCTCTCTGCTCCCATCAGGGTAGTGGGAGAGGCAACCATTGATGTTTCTGTGTCTCTCTCCCTTTTTCTTTTTTTTTTTTTTAATATATATTTTATTGATTTTTTTTTTTTTACAGAGAGGAAGGGAGAGAGATAGAGAGTTAGAAACATCGATGAGAGAGAAACATCCATCAGCTGTCTCCTGCACGCCCCCTACTGGGGATGTGTCCGCAACCCAGGTACATGCCCTTGACCGGATTCGAACTTGGGACCCTTGAGTCCACAGGCCGATGCTCTATCCACTGAGCCAAACCGGTTTTGGCTCTCTCCCTTTTTCTCTCTCCCCTCATCCCTCCCTTCCACTCTATCTAAGATCAATGAAAAAATATCCTGGGTGAGGATTAACAGAAAAAAAAAAATGACTTTCAGTGGCTACAAAATAAATAGTTCATCTTCTGTATAAATTATAATTTATTCTATAATTTTCCCATGCCTGGATATATAAACTATTTCCAGCAACTAGTCGCTGTAAATAATGAGACTGTGAGCATTGTATATTTCTGATTATTCCATTAAGATAAATGTCCAGGAATAAAATTATGAGTTCAAAATATATGGGAATTTTTAAGGCTATTGATACACATTACCAAAATGGTTTTCCAAAAGTCTGGACAATGGACACTCCCACCAGTACTGTATAGGATACAAGCTGATTGTAAGATCCTCTAATCCAATAATAAGACTTCAAACTCACCCTCCCTCTTTTGCAAATTTGTTTTTCCTGCTCATCAGGCCTGGTTTTTGTTTTTTTTTGTTTTTTTGGATTTCCTCTCCTGGGCCGTTAGGCCTCAGGAAGGGAGTGGCTTCTGGCTGCAAGACAGGCCAGGTGGGCGAATTCCCCAATATTTGCTCCTGTGGGAACCTCAGAGTCAACCTCTTCCCTCTGATGAATTCAGTCACTTCCAGTCATTAGGTTGAGGGCGTCTTATGACTGCGCACCACCTCCTACTCTGTGGCTAACACCTACCCTGGTCTTCCTTCATAGAGGAAGGACAACCTGTTATTTTGCAGTTGTTGCTATTTTACATCAATAGGAAGCCAGTGACAATATTCTCAGCCAAAACACAGAGTCCCTTCTTCTTCTTTTTTTTTTTTAAAAAAAAGAAAATATTTTTATTGATTTCAAAGAAGAAGGGCGAGGGAGAGAGAGATAGAAACATCAATGATGACAGAGAACCATTGATGGGCTGCCTCCTGCACATCCCACACTGGGGATTGAGTCTACACCCCAGGCATGTGCCCTGACCCGGAATTGAACCACAACCTCCAGGTACAGAGTTTGATGCTCAACAATTGAGCCACGCTGGCTGGGTGTGATTGTCCTTTTGTTAACATAAAAAAACATTGAAACTTGTAAAGAATTTTTGTGAGTTTATTTGAGCCAAACTGTTGACACTTGCCAGGAAGCAGACCCTCACTGGATTGAGATAATGCTCCAGAGAATAGCAGGTTTTAATCCATTTTTATACATTGCAATCAAAGGAGGGGACATAGGTGGGTTACATGAAATCTACTGGTGATGGATTAGAGAGGTGGGAGAAAGCAAAGCAGGGGTGGGGTGCAGTAGGGTGTGATAAAAAGTAAAATGAATAGACACATCCTTAAATGGGTACATGATAGTCAACAGTCAACAATTAACATGATAACAATAACCATGAAGGACCCCAAGGGGTCCGGAAAAAGGGAAGATACAACTTACCCAGAAATTTCAAGGATATATTATCATAGATGCAAAAAGACAGACTCAGTTAATGTAAAAGTTGACTTTGTCGGTGAAGATACCAGCCTAGGATGTAACTATACACCATAACTGCTTTTAGTTCAAGTTTCATTTCAGACCATCCTTTGTGGTTACTGTAGGTCTCTGAGTTTGCAAGACCACCATGCAGGCCTTCTCTGAGCTTGTCAGGTTAGCATATGGCCCGTTTGTCTACACTTTCTAACTGATAATCCAGCCCTGATGTTCTCTATGGCAGGCAAAAATCCCTTTAACCGGGAACACCTCTCTGTATCTGAAAATGTCTCTAAACAGTGGGCTAATGATTCATATCAAATGTTTCAGTGAAAGAGCTAATAGTTTAGTCCTAGCCTATTAATCAGTATGTAACTTGTGTAGGGTAGGGCAAAAGTAGGTTTACACTTGCTCAAATGGAAAATAATACAATAATTACTAAATATTAATTCAAGAATCGCTGAAACCGGTTTGGCTCTGTGGATGGAGTGTCACCCTGAGGACTGAAGGGTCCCAGGTTTGATTCCGGTTGGGGGCATGTATCTTGGTTGCTGGCACATCCCCAGTAGGGGGTGTGCAGGAGGCGGCTGATCAATGTCTCTCATCGATGTTTCTAACTCTCTATCCCTCTCCCTTCCTTTCTGTAAAAAAAAAAACACAATAAAAAATATTTTTAAAAAATAAATATTAATACAAAAATAAACTCTGTGTCTTGTGTACTCACAACTGTAAACCTACTTTTGCCCCACCCTGTATTTGTTACAGCCCACATATTCACAGTTAGCATTTGTAGAGACATAAGCCCCAACTATTTTAATAGAGCCTTCTACCTTGTTACACTATATTGCTTTTAAACTTCCATAGATATAAAGCAGAAATTATTTGCATACCAACTGTCACCATAAGAGCTCCATCCATTCAGGATTTTAAAGTAGAAAAGTAGTTACCTCCTACTGTTCTTAGGATAAATAGCCATAGTCTCACCATATCCCATAGTCCAGTAGTTGGCAAACTCAGTCCACAGAGCCAAATAGCAACAGTACAAGGAATGAAATTTCTTTTGAGAGCCAAATTTTTTAAACTTAAACTTCTAATGCCACTTCTTCAAAATAGACTCGCCCAAGCCATGGTATTTTGCGGAAGAGCCACACTCAAAGGGCCAAAGAGCCACAGTTTGCCGACCACTGCATAGTCTGTCTGATGTTGTTCTATCAAACCTCCTTGACCTTCTTTCTGGTCTATGAACACGGCATGTTCCTTCTGGCCAGAGGGCCTTTGCACATGCTGTTTCCATTGCTTGGAATAGTTTGCTTCCTCCTGGAAATTATTCTTGACCCAGCAGGTCCCAAACGAGGAGCCTTCTTTGCCCAGTCTTAGTGGATGAGTTCAAAGCCACATCTTCAGGAAAAGCTGTTCCTGATGCCCCAGGCCCCATGTCCCTCTGATGTATGTTGTTATAGCGTGTTGTGTTTTTGCCTGTGATATGTTGCCATTTCCAATTCTTTATGTTTATCTGTGTTGTCATTGTGTGAGGTCTGTCTTTCCATTGATCTGTGAGCTTCGTATGAGAAGGAACAACTTTGTCTTATCACCCTACGCATGGCTGCTGGCACAGTGTGAGGCCTGTAGAAGCTGGATCAGCGCTTGTCAAATGAATAAATTGATCCTGACATAATGAGGCCGATGGCTTGGCTGCCCTCATATGCAAGTTTCTTGCAAGGGGACAAATTATTTCTTATGCCATGGAAGTGTGCCATTTTGAATAGAGGCTTTCAAGACAGATGGGCAGATTTCCTCACCTTTCTCATATACTAGCGATGGGACCTTGTTACTACCTTTGGCACAGTCTCATTTTAAATGGGATCAATATCTTCACATTTTCTCCACCCTGAGCCACCACTGACTTTAAGATGACCATCATTGCCCTAGCTGGTTTGGCTCAGTGGATAGAATGTCGACCTGTAGATTGAAGGTCCACCCTCTCGCTTCCTCTCTAAAATAAAAAAAATATATATATATTTTTTAAAAAGTAAAAAAATAAATAAATAAAAGGTGACCATCATTTAATGATAACTTTCTAGTGGGAAAAAACCCAAACCATATGCCTCAAATCAACATTGCTCCCATATTAAATATGCAAGTTGGTTGTAAAACATACCCAACATGTTAATAAGTAAGTAAATAAACAAACAGCTTAGAACTTAGACTAAATTTGGAAGTCCCTACCATAGAGAATGGTTGTCAATATTAAAACAGATGAATGGCCGAGACCGGTTTGGCTCAGTGGATAGAGCGTCGGCCTGCGGACTGAAAGGTCCTGGGTTCGATTCCGGTTGGGGGGCATGTACCTTGCTTGTGGGCACATCTCCAGTGTGGGGCGCGCAGGAGGCGGCTGATCGATGTCTCTCTCTCTCTCATCGATGTTTCTGACTTTCTATCCCTCTCCCTTCCTCTCTGTGAAAAATCAATAAAATATATTAAAAAAAAAAAAAAGAGAGATGAATGCATGTTCAGTGTCTGGCTGAGTGCCTGGCACGCAGCAAGCATTCAATAAAATGATGCCTATTGAGTTTATTAATATTTTTTAAAAATATATGTTTTTTTATTTCAGACAGGAAGGGAGAGGGAGAGAGAGATTGAAACATCAATGATGAGAGAGAATCAGTGATTGGCTGCTGCCTACACGCCCCACACTGGGGATGGAACCCACCACCTGGGCATGTGAACCTTGACCAGAATCGAACCCGAGACCCTTCAGTCCGCAGGCCCATGCTCAATCCACTGAGCCAAACCAGCCAGGGCGAGTTTATCACTATTAACTTAATTTTAGCCTGTGGGTTGTATAGCCCCAATGCGAGTAAAGGGCCCATGTCTTCTATCGTTTTACAAAGTCAATGCCCCCTAGTGTTTTGGAAGGGACAGAGAATGCGGCTCTAGGCATCATAGCGAAGATAAACTGAGGACTGCAGACCACCAGGTCCAAAGCTCCTCTGGACCTGCCTGCTCCTGGGCTCCAGGAGGGGAAAGGAGCGGAGGGTGGGGTGCTGGTCCTCAGACTCACACGCTCAGACTCCAACTCCTTTTCTAAAGAAAAGCCTGTTTGCTGGGCCTGCCTCTGCTCTCTGTTGTGGTCAGGATGTTTCTGTGTTTTCCTGACATAGCATGGGAGCGTGTTTATTCTAAGGGATTATTGCGGGGCGTTTCAGTCCTGCTGCACCCCCTTCCCAGGCCTTCATTCCTTCTTGTTTGCCCCATGCAGTTGCCTCCCACCGGCCTCCACACTTTCCTCCCTGCAGGCGGTGCGGCTTAATCCAGTGCCACATAGATGAGCGAGGTGCCTCAGGGGAGTCATCTGTCTAAGGTCTGGGCATGGGCTTCTCCTCCCCTGGTGTCTAGCTGAGCAGGCCCAGAGCCATGTAAAACATTATCTTCATAAACCGGTGGAGGAGCCGAAACCGGTTTGGCTCAGTGGATAGAGCATCGGCCTGCGGACTGAAAGGTCCCAGGTTTGATTTCGGTCAAGGGCATGTGCCTTGGTGGTGGGCACATCCCCAGTAGGGGGTGTGTAGGAGGCAGCTGATCGATATTTCTCTCTCATTGATGTTTCTAGCTATCTATCTCTCTCCCCTCATCTCTGTAAAAAATCAATAAAATATATTTTAAAAAAATAAATAAATAAACCTGTGGAGGAGAGCATCAACCCCCTGAGTTAGTCTGGTGAATGTATTGAGAGGAAGCTAAGTGTGCCACTCAAAATGTGACTTAAGAGATATTGATTATTTTTAGCTGGTTATTTTGAAAAAACAAAAGGTTCAGAAAGAAACTTTGACCTTCCCCCCTAACTGCCTAAAAGAATTTAGGTAGCCTGGCTGGTTTGGCTGAGAGGTTGAGCGTAGATCTATGAACCAGGAGGTCACAGTTCAATTCCGGTCAGGGCACATACCTGGGTTGCAAGGTCCAATCCCAAGCATCTCTCTCTCTCTCTCTCTCTCTCTCTCTCTCTCTCTCTCTCTCTCTCCCTTCCTCTTTGACATATATATGATATATAGAGGACCTGTTGCAGGAAGGGAAATACCATCATAGACACTAGTAACTATAGTTTAATTAGTGTGTGATAGGGAGGGAGGAACCTAGCCAGGGCCCCTTGGATCAAAGTCCTCTCTGTGTCCACTGTTAAAGATGACCCAGCAAACATTTACTTACCAAACGTTTGCTTTTCCATCTCCATGTGAATTGCCTTCCTCCCCTTTGAAGCCCAAATCACCCCTGCCCTCCTCCTTAGCTCAAGATGGCGTATAATCCTTAATTACCCGATCTGTCCTGGGTCCCACTTGTTACGGAGCCCCTGTGTGTACATACATAATAAATTGGTACACACACATTTCCCAGTTATTCTGTTTCAGGTTAATTTGACGATTGGTCCAGCCAGGAGAATTTAGAAGGGTAGAACGAATATTATTTTTTCTTTTCCCCACAGAATGTTTCTCACGTCAGATCCCATTCTACCTTCCCAGCCTTCCCTCTGGTCAACCCTGGTTTGAGCCTGACTCCCTGCCAATCTCCTCCATCCAGTTAAATCTGGGTCTGCTCTGCCTTCTGGACCATCTCCCCTCACTCTGACCTCCCTTTGACCACCCTGAGCGCACTTATCTGGGCTGATACTGCAGCTCTCCGTGTCTCCAAGCTCCTCATGTAGAATGCGGTCAGACCTGCATGTGGCTGGTTTCCTTCGCAGGCTCTAAACTCCTTGCTCTGTAGTTCTTACATACAGTGCACATAGATTGACTAAATGACCTTTTTTGCTTGCTAAAATATTAAAAGGATCAATAATTAGGTATCCGTTATGTGTCACAGAAATCAAAACTGCAGAAGAAATAAGAAGGTGCTTAGTGAAGGGATCTTTCTTGGCAATCGTCATTTCTTCTTTGGTGTGCTCTGCCTTTGGACTCATTTCAGGGTGTAGAGGGGCTTTCTTTCCTTCGATGTGCAGAGGAGGGAGGTATACGTTGACAGATTGTGCTATTGTAGCGATGGGTCCTTTCGTGCCGTAGCCCCTGCTCAGGATGTGGTGAGAATAAATGGTTAAATCAACGCGAAGGGTGTGTTGCACTCAGAGGTGAGAACTAAGCCGCAGATGGGCTCGGTAGCCTGGAAACAAGGCCGTGTTTCCCCTAATTTCGATCTTCTCAGCCCCAGTTACTGGGGCAAGAGCAGAGCCTGAACATTCTCATTGCTAAGAGCGGGGCTGACTCTCCCCGCTTTCAAAGTAGGTGCCGTAGAAAATTGTTCTAAGCCACTGAGCTGGCCGTGGAAGTTCACGGTGTTTTAGAGCAGCCCAACAAAATACTTCTGTATGTGACCTAGCCCGTTGGGTAGTCCATGTTGTGTTTTATGGTTCCCTTGAGTTTCAGGTGTTTTTTTGAAAGTAATATCTTTTTGCATTTTTTAAAAAAAGTGTGAACAGATGTAATGTCTAAATCCTTTGCTTTTTTCAATGACTAAATTGCACTCAAATCTCTCTCTTGTGGCAGATATGTTTCCAAGGGTTTACTGATTGATAGGTGATTTTCAGATGTTTAAAAAATTGTATCAAAAAGTCAAAATAGGAATTCTGAATTAACAACAACAAAACCCCCCTAAAAAGCCCTGGTAAATGTTAGAACAGCCTCAGGGTAGAGGAGGTGTGGGTTCCCAACTCAGCCTGAGGTTGATTGAATTTGATGATTTGAGTAAATTATTTTCCTCTCTCTCTCTCTCTGCCTCTCCAGCTATAGAACAGAGACAAAGATGACAACCACCCCCCCACCCCCAAAGATGGGAAGTAAATAAAATGGCAACATATCCTTAGACTAAAAGGCCATATATACATTTGATTTAAGAAGTAAGCCAGTGGGTAGAGCGTCGGCCTTTGGACTGAGGGGTCCCGGGTTCTATTCCGGTCGGGGGCATGTACCTTGCTTGCGGGCACAACTCCAGTAGGGGGTGTGCAGGAGGCGGCTGATGGATGTCTCTCTCTCATCGATGTTTCTGACTTTCTATCCCTCTCCCTTCCTTTTTTTAAAAAAAATAAAATATATTTAAAAAAAAAGAAGTAAGCCAAAGACTTACTTCTTAGGTGCTATTATTTCTCTGTAGATCCTTTATGAAAAATTCCTACTCGGTGACAGGTGACAAGTTGCTTCATCTGTCATAAACTAGTTGGTAAAAAGCCTTTATCTTTCCCTTCTTCTCGGCATTATCCCCTGAATGTTCAGGCACTGCAAAAAGTAGCCCTGATCTCAACGACGGACATCATGGGAGTGGTCACTCTGTCTGTGTGTTCCATGTCACCTCTGTCCGCTGTGAGCACCGGGCCAGTCCCCAGTGCTGAGGAAGGGGTTCTCTGTAAGGTGCTGCCCTCCCTGGTAATAGTCAGCCACACAAGTGCTCCAGGTCATGAGGTTCTCGCGAGCCTAATTATTCTTGCATTATTTTAACCGGATGCTAATGGAAACCCGCAGGTGAGTGACCTCTCATTAGGCTTTGGAACATTTCTCAGGCAGAAGCTGTTCAACGAGAAAGGTCATTCTTCAGGGCTCTTTGAGTATTGTGATTTTAAAAAAATACATTTTTCATTGATTGTTAGAGCTAGAGGAAGGGAGAGGGAGAGAGAGAGAGGTAAAAAAAACAAACATTGATTGGCTGCCTCCTATATATCCTCCACCTGGGGTGAGCCTGGCACCTGGGCGTGTGCCCTGACCAGGAATGGAACTGGCAGTCTTTCAGGGCGTGAGGCAACGCCCAACCAACTGAGCCACACCAGCTAGGATGAGTCTTGTGATTTTTATCAGAATAAAGTTATTTGCCTTAAGGATTTTTTCTAAACCCATTACTTTCCTGTAAAGACTTCCAATGGAAATAATACATTTCTCATTAGGTAGTTATTTTCATTTCCTGGAAGCTCTCAAAATATTAGAAAAATCTTTTAAACTCCTATTCAGGAACCATTTTCACGACTATAAAATTCACAAATGACGATATCCAGTGACTATTGTAATACCTTGATGCCATATTAGTAAAATCCAGACGGACTAAGAAAAAGGCTCTGCTACTTTAATGATATTGCAGTGCTCTATCAGGAATGCTGAGCGAACACTGGGGCTGGAATTGGAGAGGTAAGGGCATTCCATTACTTGAAGAGCATCATATGACACCTAATGACCTAGACTCCTGGAGGAAGGATGGCCATGCTGTCTCTCTCACCTGGAAGGCACCCATCCTTCAGCTCAGCTTTGTGGGGATAGTGCTTCTTAAGGCACGTTTTCTCATTTGCCCTTTTCTTTCACTTACAGGAAAGTCGCCAGTTTTAGGGTAGATCTCACATAATCACTCACGGAGGACTGCATCTCAACTTTCTTCTGGATCGTAAGGCCCATTTTTTAAAATTTTATTTACTAAATCTTTATTGTTCAGATTATTACAATTGTTCCTCTTTATCCCCCCATAGCTCCCCTCCACCTGGTTCCCACCCTCTGCCCTTACTTCCCCCACTGTCCTCATCCATAGGTGTACGATTTTTGTCCAGCCTCTTCCCGCACCCCCCACCCCCTTTCCCCCTTGAGAATTATCAGTCCACTCCCTTTCTATGCCCCTGATTCTATTATATTCACCAGTTTATTCTGTTCATCAGATTTTTTATTCACTTGATTTTTAGATTCACTTGTTGACAGATATGTATTTGTTGTTTATAATTTTTATCTTTCCCTTTTTCTTCTTCTTCCTCTTCTTAAAGAGTACCTTTCAGCATTTCATATAATACTGGTTCAGTGGTGCTGAACTCCTCTAGCTTCTTTCTTATCTGTGAAGCTCTTTAACTGATCTTCAATTCTGAATGAGAGCTTTGCTGGGTAGCGTAAACTTGGTTGTAGGTTCTTGATATTCATCACTTTGAATATTTCTTGCCATTCCCATCTGGCCTGTATAGTTTCTTTCTTTCTTTCTTTCTTTTTTAAAAAAATGTATTTTATTTATTTTTTTACAGAGAGGAAGGGAGAGGGATAGAGAGTTATAAACATCGATGAAAGAGAGACATTGATCAGCTGCCTCCTGCACACCCCCCACTGGGGATGTGCCTGCAACCAAGGTACGTGCCCTTGACTGGAATTGAACCTGGGACTTTTTAGTCTGCACACCAATGCTCTATCCACTGAGCCAAACCGGTTTTGGCTGGCCTGCATAGTTTCTATTGAGAAATCAGCTGACAATCGTATGGGTGCTCCCTCGTAGATAATTAATTGTTTTTCTCTTGCTGCTTTTAATATTCTCTCTTTGTCTTTTGCTCTTGGTATTTTAATTATGATGTGTTTTGGTGTGGTGCTCTTTGGATTCCTTTTGTTTGGGGTTCTGTGTGCTTCCTGGACTTGTAAGTCTATTTCTTTCACCAGGTGGGGGAAGTTTTCAGTCATTATTTTTTTCAAATAGGTTTTCAATATTTTGCTCTCTCTGTTCTTCTGGCACCCTCATAATTCTGATGTTGGTATGCTTGAGGCTTTCCCAGAGGCTCCTTACACTATTTTCACAGTTTTGGATTCTTTTTTCTTTTTGCTTTTCCGGTTGAGTGTTTTTTGCTTCTTTGTATTTCAAATCTTTGACTTGATTCTTGTGATCCTCTAGTCAGCTATTACTTCTCTCTCTTTTTTTTTTTATCTCCTCTTGGGTCTCACTAAATTTATTGGCCTTTTCTAGAAAATTCTTGAAAAACCTTATAATTGTGGTTTTGAACTCTATGTCCAGTCATTTGCTTCTCTCCATTTCTTTCATTTGTGATCTGTTTCTTTGTTTCTGCATTTTTGCTGCTTCCCTGAGTTGGTAGAGTAGCTTTGTGTGCTAGGTGTCCTATATGGCCTAGTAGCTTCGCCTTCCCAGTTACCTGAGGTGGACTCTCTTGGTGCATTCTTTTGTGGATTGTGTGTACAGCCTTGTTGTAGTTAAGTCTTGAATGTTGTTGGTATCACTGGGACAAATTGACCTCCAGACCAATTGGCTGTGAGGATCAGCTGTGTCTACCCTGGAGACACCCTTATGAGGCAAGACTTGCAAAATTGCAAAAGCCTTTGTGCTCAGGTTGGATTGGGTGAAGTCTCAGGGCAGAGCAGACATCCTTGGCTTCCCATCAGCCCTGCCCCATAAGGCCCCTGGGTCTCAGTGTCCCTTGGTAATCACTGCAAGCACCTCTGAGAGAAAGGTGCCCTCAACTTTTGCCCACTATCAGACAGTCCAGTTTCACCCCAAATGAGTCTGGATTTCCATACACTCACCTGAAACTGGAGTTCAGCACAGTTGGGAGCTCTTGCTTTAGAAAGCCAGCTATGCACTCAGTCACCCATGCACTCAGCAGTCAGTCCTCTTTGCGTGTGTGCGCCTCCAGACCTCTGCCTTCCGCAGCTCCCCTGAGTCTCAATATGCTTTCTCTTTTCCTGACAGTCCAAATCCCCCCCCCCGAACGGATCTGTTTTCCCAGAGTCTTGCCCAGGACTGGAGTTCAGCACAGTTGGGAGCTTCTGTCTCCCTCCTGCTTTAGAAAGTCAGCCTTGCACTCAGCTGCCCATGCACTCAGCCTCCCGTCCTCTCTACACATGAGTCTCTGTACCTCAGCTATTTGCAGCTCCTCTGATTCTCAATTCCTTCTAGTTGTATAATTTCCACTCAGCCAGCTTTCTTGTGGTGTCACTTTTGTCTTTTAGTTGTAGTTTTGATATTGTTGTGCAAGGCAGCAGTTTAGGTGTTTACCTATGCTGCCATCTTGGTTTCTCATAAAGCCCATTTTTGGAGCGTGGCAACATTATCTACTCACAGGTCTGTCTAGTCCATTGGAACTGCCAATTTTGAAAGTCACCTGATGAACTGTGTTAATTTATGCTTTGTGTACCATTCTAGTCTGGCTAAAATGCTACCATCATTTAAAATAATACTTTGTAGCTGCCTTAAAATGTTCAAGGTTGCTTCTTAATCATAAATACATAATATGTTTAAAATGCATGTATAAAATAATTTATCTATTGTATTTAGGAAACTGTTTTATGCAAATTATTGCTAATGTTAACGCAGTAGGATTAAGCCAAAAAAGCAAGATTATTAGTGGTCCAAATTTTTCAGTGTAATAACATTTTATTCCTTAAAAACTGTACTTTGTAGACTTTCAGCACCTTCTATTTAAATTATTTAAAATTAACTGGCTGGCATGGCAGAGTGGTTGAGCATTGACCTATGAAATAGGAGGTCATGGCTTCATTCCCTGACAGGGCACACGCCTGGGTTGTGGGCTCCATCCTTAGTGTGGTGTGCAGAAGGCTGCAATCAATGACCTTCTCTCATCATTGATGTTTCTGTCTCTCCCTTTCCCTTCCTCTCTGAAGTCAATACAAATATATATTTATAAAATTGTTTTATAGGAGATATTTTTGAATTTTTCATGTAAAGTAAAAAAACTCACATGGCCTATTAGAATATCAGTTGTACAGTTAGAAAAAGAATCTCCATAAGGCTTGTTCTAGCAAAATAGACTTTTCTACCACTGATATATTTTTACCTAAAAATTGTTGATGAGCTTATATTTAATTTCTCCCTCTCCTCCTTGAAAAGGACTTCCTGGATTTTAATAATATTTTAAGTATACATAGTTATTTTAGTCCTCAGATATTAGTACCTAAAACAATCCATTTTAAAATAATTTCCTCCATCTGTAGCAAAAAATGGTCAATTTATTTGCTTAAGATTTTAATGAAGTTAATGGCAACTGCATCATGGAAATAATCAGTCCTTTATGTTTTTATCATGCATTTTAGCCAAGAGTTCACATCCATCTTAGTATTGTTGCCTAACTGGTCCACATTTTGTCCTGCTTACAAGATAATTGATTGCTTGGGTCAGGAAAACATTTTAAAATTCCTTTGCAAGTTGTCTGTCAACACATTAGGGATGGGAGTGGAGACAGTACGCCAGCTATCTGGAACTGAATTGGAATGTCTGTCAGCGTCAGTTGCATCATAGAGGCTGCTGAGGCCACTCCTGCAAATTAGTGCTCCCAGCAAAGCTGTGACATGTGTCTAATGGAATATAGGTGTGTCAAATGGAAAGAACACCTTTGAAAGATTCTCGAGATCATATTTATATTTGTGTTACCATTTCTTTTCTAGAGGTATGTGAATAAATGGCTGTTTAGTTGTATAAATATCACCCTGGGAATGAACCCATGAATGCTTGCTGACCCATGTGATAATTGCTTTAGGTTTCTTCCCTTCGGATCCTCTTCTTACCAATATTCTGCATTTGTGCCATGGTAGGTCTTCTAGAAGGCTATGTCCTATGGTGGCATTTTCCTTGATCTATTCTTCTTCTTGGAACTCTCGTGTCTCTCTAAATGTTAATAGTTGTTTCATAAAGAAAGGATTTTCCTGGATGTGTTAGTTAGGTTTCTCTAGAGAAACAGAGCTGATAGTGTGTGTAAATAAAAACACACACACACATTTATGATAAAGAATTGGCTCATCTGAATATGGAGGCTGGCAAGTCCAAACTCTGCAGTGCAGACCAGCAGGCTGGAGACCCAGGGAGCTGAGGGTGCTCATGTAGACTGAAGGTCGCTGGAAAAGCCTCTCTTGCTTGGGGAGGGCCTGTCTGTTTGTTCTATTCACTTCAAATGACTGGCTGAGGTCCACCAATGTTATGGAGACAAGTCTGCTCTATCCAAAATGTTGGATTTAAATGTTAGTCTCATCCTGGAGGATATGAGCCATTCACAGTCCTGCCTGGCTTGAATTGTTATAATTTTATATTGACCTTAATCACAAGGCATGGTGTTGTAAGGGACACCCTAAGGCAGTGGTTCTCAACCTTCCTAAGGCCTCGACCCTTTAATACAGTGGTTTTCAACCTTCCTAAGGCCTCGACCCTTTAAGACAGCTCCTCATGTGGTGGTGACCCCCAACCATAAAATTATTTCCCTTGCTACTTCATCACTGTCATCTTGCTACTGTTATGAACTGTAATGTAAAATCTGATATGCAGGATGTATTTTCATTGTTACAAATTGAACATAATTAAAGCATAGTGATTAATCACAAAAACAATATGTAATTATATATTGTGGAATATTTATTTCTAATTACAAATAAATGAAATTTTGTCTTGAATCGTAGTGTAGCATGGGTAACAGTCTTCATATGACAACAGTAAACTACATTGCTACATTTTGCTACACCAAGGAGCAGTGTGTTGGTTCCTAAGTCCATGGGAAATAGGTGTTTTCCAATAGTCTTAGGCGACCCCTGTGAAAGGGTTATTTGACCCCCAAAGGGATCATGACCCACAGGTTGAGAACCACGCTTTAATACAATTTCTCATGTTGTGGTCCCCTTAAACCATAAAATTATTTTGTTGCTCCTTCATAACTGTAATTTTGCTACTATCATGAATTGTAATGTAAAGATCTGTGTTTTCCGATGGTCTTAGACTCTACAGCAGCAGCTGTGGGTCACAACTCACAGGTTGAGAACCACGAGCAGGGTCGCTTAAGACCACCCACATTATGGAGGACAATCTGTTCTACTCAAAGTTTAAATGCTAATCTCGTCCAAAAACACCATCCAAGTCGACATATAAAAGTAACTATCACACTGGCAAAAAATTTAAAAAATATATGGGGGAAGGAATCACTGCATGTTTTAGTCCCTTTTGGAGGAAAGATCACATAAAGGCTCTGCAGTGATCCACCTAGATTTTTTTTTTTTACGTCTCTATAAACCCATTTGTCCCAGGTTTATTTGCTCATGAAGCCTCTCCTCCTTTTCTTTTTGGAAAACATATTGCCATCTTACTGGATACTAGTGTTTAAAGGAACACAGTCAATCGCAGCCGGCATGGCTCAGTGGTTGAGCATCAAACTGAACCAAGAGGTCACGGTTCAATCCCCGGTCATGCGCCCTGACTAAGAGAAAGGGGATGGATGGTAAGCAGAGTAATCCAACACAGCCACTCTCTTTCCACTTGCATATTCATGGGCTTATGATTTCTTTTTCAGCTCGAGGAAATAATGAAGCATCTTTAATCCTGTATTTCTGGGAAACTTGATGAGTATCTGTCTGAGGGCAGAAAGGCATGGAAATATGATATTACTTGATAAAAACTTTCTGAAGTCGCCTTTCAGGAATGTGACATTCTAGGTGGATCAGGGTAACTGTCAAGCCACATAACTTTTATGAGACCAAATGCTGTTTGTCTGGTTAATTCAGAGATGATTAGCACAGTGAGACAGTAATCTCTTCACCAGCAGCCTTAACCCTTTCACTTTTCTCCCAGCCTCAGCCATCATCCCTGCTCCTCACAGCAGAACAGGGGGCATTGGAGAGAGTCAGAGGGAGTAGAGAGCAGAGAGGTGGGAACAGACAGTTGTGAACTGTTGATTTGGAAAAGATGCCCTTAAAATGAGCAATCTCTGAAAAGATGACCTTTGTGCTAAATTATGGAGCATGGACTTAATATACCATGGAAAACTAAAGAATCGCCAAGGCTTTCAGGCAGGGGGTGATATGAAGAGACATGCATTAAAAGCATTCCAATATGCACTGGTTGCTATGGAGAGTCAGTGAGAATAAGTATTCATATGTTTTGCGGATCCCTACTTTATGTATTTATTAAGGACATAGCTTCTGCCCTGGCTGCATTCTCGGTGGTTAGAGCATCAGCCTGGGCACAGATGGGACTCAGGTTCAATTCCAGGTCAATGCCGTATACCTGGCTTGCAAGTTCATCTCTCCAGGAACCAATTATTGTTATTTGTTGTTGTTTCTCCTCACTGGAGGATTTTTCCCCTTGATTTTTAGAGGGAGTAGAAGGGAGTGGGAGAAACAGAGAGATAAACATCAAAATGAGAGAGACCCATTGATTCATTGCCACTCAGAAGCACCCTGACCAGGGCTAGGGATTGAGCCTGCAACTGAGGTACATGCCCTTGACTGGAATGGAACCTGGGACCTTTCAGTCTGAGGACCGGCACTCTCTCCTCGGAGCCAGACTGGCCAGGGCCAAGTATTGTATTTCTGTGAGAACTCCGGTTACACAGTTGCATAGGTTTGGAATGATCTGCCCTACCCTCTTTTTCTCAATAATGCTGTGATTTTTTGTGAGGTGTCTTCAGGTATGCATATGTCACAATCTAGCAGAATTGTTGGTGTCTCTTTTCAAGCAGACATGAAGTGAAGTGTTGAATGAATAAGAGGAAGTCTTACCCACATAATAGTGCAATCATTGTTTTTTTTTTAAAAAAACTTCATGTCAGAGAAGGTTTAAAGCACTGCAGCTAAATTCAAAACCTTTTTAAAAATATATTTTTATTGATTTCATAAAGGAAGAGAGAGGGAGAGAGAGATAGAAACAGCAATGATAAAAGAGAATCATTGATAGGCTGCCGCCTGCATGTACCCTATTGGGGATTGAGCCCACAACCCAGGCATGTGCCCTTGAGAAGAATCAAACCTGGACCTTTCAGTTCCCAGGCCGATGCTCTATCAAATGAGCCAAACTGGCCAGGGCAAAACAGACCTTTTCCCCTTATGATAGAAGTGTATCACTGGGTACCCTCTGAATCCACTCTTCTTCCTTCTCCATCATGTTTTGTGCCGTGAGAGACTGGACTTATCTGCATACATCAAAGGCAACTCTCTTGCCACCTGGCCCCAGGTTGTGTCCAGCCAATGGGAGGTAAAAGAGGGGATCTGAGGGTGCGAGAGGAGTGAGGTGGGGTGCCTTTAATACTCTTGGTCTGTGTGTGCCCCTAGTTCCTTCTGTGATCCTGATGGCTAAACAACTTTTTGAAGGTTTATGTATTTTCCAACCTCTAGCAGATGAATGAGTGAGGCAACTTCATTAATTCTTGCTATATGCATCTTCGTCTAATTAGAAATTCACAGGAAATGGAGGGAGAAATATTTCACTATATCTTCAAATAAAAGAAAAGAGCATCTCCTCTTGGTCAAATGTGTATTAAAAATGCAATAAGATACATTTGAAAAAGTGCCATTTAAAACATAATTCCATCTGTTTCTCGATGATTCAGAAGATCTTTCCATAGATAGCAGTGTCTCAGGAGCCATGACTATGAGTAACAATGATAATTGTGCTAAAAATGTGTGGGAAGTCTGGTTAATAGAATAACAGAGAGAAGAACTTTCTAAACTTTGGGTATAATAACCCTATATGTGTCCACTATCGAAATCCCCTAGGAACACTGCCAGGTTATTAATAAAACAGACTCAGCCAAGACTGGTTTGGCTCAGTGGATAGAGCATCGGCCTGCAGACTGAAAGGTCCCAGGTTCGATTCCGGTTGGGGGCATTTACCTTGCTTGCGGGCACATCTCCACAGTGGGGTGTACAGGAGGCAGCTGATTGATGTCTCTCTCTCATTGATGTTTCTGACTTTCTATCCCTCTCCTTTCCTCTCTGTAAAAAAATCAATAAAATATATTTAAAAAACAAAACAGAGACTCAGAAAAAATGAGGAACAGAAGATATGGAAAAATAAGCCTTATTTGCTGATTGTCAGACATATTTGCTGATTGTCTCCTACTTTCCAGACACTACTATAGTATGTTTACTGTATTTCCTTTCATCATCAAAACAAGCCAACCCAATGGATTTTATTACCTGCTTTACAGATGAAGAAAGAGGCTCAGAGAAGGTGAGTGACCAGCCCAAGATCCATACCTTGAAAGGGGCAAAGCCTGGGCTAGAGACCAGATCTGTTGGATGGAGTCCGCAGCACATTTTCTCTCGCCCATTTTGAGGATGGTTGAATGGAAATTCTGGCTTTCCCGAGTGTTCATGGTTTTGAGGGATCCCAGAGAGGTTAATCCCAGCTGGCAACAGCGA
Source organism: Lasiurus borealis (assembly GCA_004026805.1). Classification (NCBI taxonomy): domain Eukaryota; kingdom Metazoa; phylum Chordata; class Mammalia; order Chiroptera; family Vespertilionidae; genus Lasiurus; species Lasiurus borealis. The sequence continues at coordinate 59,323 of PVJN01002579.1, read as the reverse complement.
CTGGTGCGTTTCTTTCTGTTTTTGCTTCTAGCTGGCACTGATACCCGTGTTTCAGGCAGCGTCGCATGTCATTACCCGCTGCAATGGCATAAGGCACCCACATTAAGCGGACAAGACCATCCTTCACGATAATGGCCTGCAGGCAGTGCGCTGGGAGAGCCTAGCCTTGAACTTTTCACCCAAGGAAGTGATGGGAAGCCACCTTTCCAGGTCATCACTCACAGTGCCGCATATTGAAACAGGGAGTTTCAGTGCTGGAGGGGAATACTTGTAATGAAAGCAATAAGTTTTACTTACTCTTAAAGACCTGTCTCAAAATGGTAGACTTATCCTGAGCCGGCAAAAGGCAATTTTTATTTTTCACGCTCTGTAAACAAGGCAAGAGGCTCTGTGTGAGGAGGTAAAATAAAGGCTTATTTTTCCATATCTTCTGTTCCTCAGCCTTCTATCCTAGTATGTGTGAGGTCCTGAAGGGTGAATCAGGCATGGATGGTGCATCGAGATAGCCTGGTGGATGTGGCGGGCAGTGGCAGAGGAGCAGGGTGGCATGCCAGAGCCAGTGTGTTGGCGGGTATGTGCTGCTGGTTGACACGCCAGAGAAGCAGTAAAGTTGGGAGCAAAGGCTCTGGAGAGAGACCGCCTGGCTTCCTATCCTGGCCCTGTCACTTTCCTCTCTGTGCCTCAGTTTCCCTGCCTGCTGGAGGGGTTCAGAATTGGCTTTCCCAAGTTATTGGTATCTCTTTTCAAGAAGACATGAAATAAAGAAGTATTGAATAAATAAAATGTATCAAAAAATATTTATAAAGATATTGGGGGCCCAGTGCACAAAATTCGTGCACTGGTAGTGGGAGTACCTCAGCCCAACCTGCCTCCTCTCACACACTGGGAGCCCTCAGGCAATGTCCTACTGATGGCCTAAGCCGCCCTCTGGCCTCCCTTTGTGGGAGGCTACGGGGCTGATCAGGGGAAGGCACCACCCTCATCATCCACTGCTGCCGCCACTGTCAGTCACCACAGCCACCAAGGTGGTTTCATCAACATGGACTCCAGCCCCTTCACCATGAAAAATTGACAACTTCCTTTAGGCATTTTCAAGATATATTTTTCATAGTATATGACCTTTCTTTCTTTCTTTCTTTCTTTCTTTCTTTCTTTCTTTCTTTCTTTCTTTCATCCTCACCTGAGGATATATTTTCATTGACTTTTAGAGAATGTGGAAGAGAAAGGGAAAGACAGAGAGAAACATCAAAGTGAGAGGAACACTTTGACTGGTTGCCTCTGCATGAGCCTTGACCTGAACCCTGGCCAGGGAGGAGCCTGTAACCTAGGCACATGCCCTTGAATAGAATTGAACCCAGACCCTGAGGTCGGCAGATCAAGGCATTATCCACTGAGCCAAACCAGCTAGGGCAGGATATGACATTTCTTAGCCCTTCAGCAGCAGACCTTTGTTTTTTTTTCTCCAGAAATGTGGTGGAAAAAACCTAGATCACCTTTTTAGATTCTTATTGCCCAAGTTACTAAGAATATTAGCAGTGGCATACAGGGAGCTTAGCCAATGAGCAGTCAGAAAAAGGTGTTTTCTCTGTAGTTTACACCAATTGCCAATAACCTCCGGTCGCTGGCTCCGCCCATCCCCAGACCTGTCCAGGCCGAATGTCTCTGTGCCAAAGACCCCCAGCTCCCTCCGATCACCAGCTCTGCCCCTGCCCCCTCAGTTCTGATTGCAGGCTTGGCCCTGCCCAGGAGCCCCCTGGCTCAGGCCCTTCACAGGCTGTTCAGAGCCCACACAGGGCCTATCTCAGAGTGACCTGGGTACCAGGATGTTCCCAGGACCCAGGCGCTGAGTACCTATGTATGCAAATTAGCTGCCATCTTTGATGGGTTAATTTGCATACACACTCTGATTGGCTATGGGGTTAGCGGAGATACGGACAATTTACATGTTTGTCTGTTATTAGGCGAGATAGGAAGTGACTTACCCACAAAACAGAGATTCACTTTGGCAAGTGGATTATTCTGAGCTGATGACAACTGAGAAGCTTCTCCTAGTACCTCTTCCCTAAAGAATCTAAACTAGCCCTAGCACAGTAGATAGAGGGAGTCTGCCTGTGGACTTAAGGGTCCGTTTGATTCTGGTCAAGGGTGCATGCCTGGGTTGTGGGCTAGATCCCCAGTAGAGGGTATGCAGGAGGCAGCGGATCAATGATTCCCATCATGGGTGTTTCTATCTCTCTCATTCTCCTTTTCTCTCTGAAATCAGTAGTATATATATATATATATATATATATATATACACATATATACATATATATATTATATGTAATATAATATATAATATATACTCTTATATATTATATTAATATATATATTCTTTATATATATATATATAAAGAATCTAAACAAGGGTCTTAAAAAAAAAAAACTAGGGGCTTTAAGTATAATAAGAGTTCTAACCAGAGATTAATTTTCATGAGCTATCTATAGGGCAGGATGAACATCTACATATATAATTAAACTTGGTCATCTTCTCTTGCTAATCTGTCTCATGTCTATTTGATTATTAGAGCAGCCGGAAGAATTAGAGGGTAGAGAAAAGTTCCTTCCTCCCCCACACCATGAAATGACAATAACAAGCGTGTGCATCTGAGGGGTGGTTGTGAACCCTGGATCAGGTAACACATGTGTAAAACTTAGATTAGTGCTTTACACCGGGTATACCATATATATATATGTTAAGAGCAATTATTAACACATTCTCTAAAAGTCAATGGAAACATATCCTCAGGTGAGGATAAAAACAAAATAAAGAAATGTCATATACTATGAAAAATATATCTAAAATTTCAGAGGCTCAGAGGTGTGAATTCACTTGTCTGAGACCACACAGCTAGTAAGCGAGTGACTGGGAGTGGAACCAGGTCCGTCCAAATCCAAAACTCTTTTTCTCTTTTATGGGCAGAGAAGAGTGAGCCAGGAGAGCTGCTGTAAAAGCTAGCAATGCTCCGCTGATGTCCCCAGTGATACTTGGTGTCTGAAAAAGGAATGCTGGATGAGGTCACCCCAGGACTGCCCAGGGCACCTCACTGTTAGACAGGGGGAACCAGGGACAAGTTTACGGTGCCAAAGGCAAGAGTCAACATTGAAATCCAGAGCCACGTGAGATCCCACTCACGATAATTCTGCAGGCATATGGCTTTGATGCAGGCCAACTTTGAAATATTCTTTCTTTCCGGGCGCATCATTCTTGTGTTTAAAGGGTGAAGCCATTTTCTCTGCTGAGAAACATGTGGGTCATAGCTGTGCCATGAAGGGTACGGGCAGTGACAGTCCCTTCAATATTTGTTCAGTGGTCTATGTCCGCTCCTAGGGCAGTGCCTGCACCCTGCTTGGTGCTTGCTGAATAGTTATTAAGTAGGGGGTAAATGGATGGACGGAGGAGAGAAGGAAGAGATGTACCAATGAGTAAACTTTTTTTCATGACGAAGGAGGGCAAGGAATGGCTTTCATAAACCCCATCCAGTAGCCCCCTGGCCAGGGCCAAATGTGAACCCCTGGAAGTGCCCATGTGAATGGCGGGTTCTGTACTGAGTCTCTGTACTCTTCCCTCCTCCTCCTCTCCCAGGCAGGCGATGGTTACCTGGATGTGGATCCACCCACACAGGACCCACAGGGTGTCGGGACACACAAGGAGAGGAAACCCCTGGCACATCCATTCTTCACTTCCCTGGGTCAGAGTGGCTCCTGGAGCCTTAATGAAAAGCACATTGTAGCATTCATCTGGCCATGGGGGTGGAGGCAGGGGCTTGGCACAGGCGGCCTGGGGAGGAGGCTGTGTGAGTGATTCAGGTGAGGGCTTGCATTCAAACCCAGGTGGTGAGAATGGCCTGGAGGTGATGTATTCTGGAAATATTGGTCGGGAGGATCGTGGGCACTTATTAGACTCATCATATCCTGCCCCGAGGCCTTAGATGTCCCCAAATAAAGTGAGTTTATGGTTTCCAGCTGAGAATGTTGGCCAGCCACCAGCTGTTGCTAGGAACTGGTGTTTTTAGAATGGCCACTATGTTCACTGTATTTGAATTTCTGAGTACCATCTGTTTGGCTCTACAGTCTGTTTCTTTCGATATTTAATAGAGACCTATTGAAATGGCATTTGATTCATAATTTTTTTTGCATCTAAGAAATCACTGTACCTTTTTCTACTACACTAGCTTTATAGTTAGCCCCAGTCTCTGCTTCTCTCTCCCTCTCTCTCTCTTCCTCTCTCTCATCTTTCTTCTTTAACCATGACTCATTCTACATATTACAGAAGCACCCTTCCCTATAACTTCGCTTCTGATCCCACAGAGGTACAACTTTTGTAGCTGGGTGACACCCCTACATTTAATTCATAATGTTCTTGCCCCTGATCCGTGAGTGGCAGTAGATGGAGGCTCTGGCACAGAGAGGGCACATCTGGTGTCAGAGCCCCATGTCCTTCTAAAGACAGGTTCTCGCTTGCTCCTATGCTCCTCCCGTGAAGTCTGTATTTCTTTTCCCAGAAATGCGCTGCAATCATGAACAGCTTCAGGGCCTGTCCTTGCTCTGACGAGTGACACCTGCCTGCCAACCATCATCTGACCCAGCAGGAGACTGCGTCAGCCGGGCAGAGGGCAGACCAGAGGCACCTTGGAGGGTCCCCTTTGTACCCACCTCTGAGGACCTGCCTTTTTGCTCTTACCAGTTTTCTGTGCTGGGTTCCAGCCTCTTTGGATCTGTGCCTCGCTGCTTAATATGGACTCTTGGGTCTGGCTCCCTGTCTTCAGCTTTACTCAAGTTCAAATCTAGTGCCCACTACCCAGCTTGGGCCTCTGGATGTCATGCTTTGACTTGGAACCTTCTCTGGTTTGGTCTTGGGACCCAACCATGGTCTTTTCCCTGTTGGACCTGCCCTTGGCCTGACTGCCCCATTTGAGCCTGTTTGGTGCCCTTGTTCCTGACATTGTTACATGACCCCTATACCCTTCGGTCATTCCACATGGAACCCAAGATTTCTAAGTTCTCTCCCATCATTCATCAAAATGTGAAAATCCAACCTCTGATCCAGAAATGTCATCCAATGAACCAACACTTAGGTATACTTTGATTATACGTTTTAGATTAAAGCTGTGCTCTTAGTCTTTGTTTAACCGATTGTATCTATTTTGTTGAGTATCTTCTGTTTTTACTCTTAAAGGAGTTAGTTTTCACTTTAAATTACTTTGTAGTCTAACCAATGACACTAATAGTATAACGCAATTGGGAATACATTTAGACTCTATTTTAGAGAATATTAAGGCCATTGCTGATTACTGAAAAGTTATTTCCTTGTGAAATGGAAGTAATATTAGGAAAAAAAATTAATGTACTTTCTCTTCTGAACTTTTTGGTAAATTGCCTTCTTGCTAATGACCCTGAGGTATCCATCTGCCTCATGGGTGTGCACTGGGGTAAGTAATGGGATTTCTGTTGCTATTATAATAGAAATGTCAAGAGATATTTAAAAATTAATCCTCAACTACTGACAGTTCCAATAGTTTCTGGCTGCCAAACAACAGGCTCGAAGGCCAGGGTTTGTTGACAGAAAATCCCAAGTTATCGAAGTCTGAAACCCAGCCCTTCTGTTCCTGAGCCTTTGTGGGAAGAAGAGGGACAAAAAGGCCAAGAAAAGGAAGAAATAAGAGTGCAGTCTTTCCCCACTTCCAGCTTTTTTGAAGAATAATTGACAATTAAAAATTGTATATATTATGCTAAGTAAAATAAATCAGGCAGAAAAAAACCCCAAACCACATAATTTCATTCATATGTGGAATAATAAAAAAAAAAACAACACAAAAAGTAACTAATGAACTAGCAAAACAAAAACAAACTCATGGATACAGACAACAAGGATGGTTACCAGATGAGATCAGGTAGAGGCTGGGGGAAGTGGGGGAAGGGGGTCACATATGTGGTATGAGATGGACACTGGACTGTGGATGGCGAGTGTGGTGGGCAGTTAGACAGACATGAGCAGAGCAAGGTGATGTGCCAGGTACAGAAGGCATTAAGCCTGAAGAGTCCCCCAGGTGCCTAGCAATGGACAATCAAGTGCACACAGGCCCCTGGTCCTTGCTCTGCTCGTGTCTGTCTAACTGTCTACCACAGGTCTATTTTTAAATGTTTGAGGAACTTCTCTCTGTTTTCCATAGTGGCCGCACCGGATTACGACATTCTTACCAGCAGTGCACAAAGGTTCCCCTTTCTCCACATTGTCCCGATTGCGTCTTTCTGGGAGGGAGTCCAGTGAAAGAAGGCGTGTTACTAAGTTGAGGCAACGCTGCGACTGTTGGGTCTTTGCTCCAACGTGGTGTTTGGAGGCCTAGGTGGAGATTGTCTTGCAGGCTGCTCCCTCAGAGACCTGGGGCCATCCACGTGGAGGTAAACTTGGGAACGCAGAGTGGGCCAGGACTTCATTTGCCTGAGTTGTTCTTGTTCTGAAGGGGCTTAGAATTTCCCTGGAGCTCCTGGTGATGGGGGTGGGACCAGACACGCAAAAGGAACTGAGTTTCAGGCCAGTAGGAGAGCAGAAAGTAGACCTTCAGCCAAGGTCAAAGAAGGACCACTCAGGCTGAGCGCTAAAGGAGGATGTGCTAGAGACTCGGGGTTCCAGAGAGGTGGAACACCTGACCACGTGTTACTAATGATTTATTCTGACCCAGTAAAGGGAGATTAGAGTGTCATACACGTGGTCGTATTTCCTTAATACAAAACCTGGAAAATCTGGAAGGATGTGGGACAAGGATCTGATGGTAGTTGCACTGGTTATTAGAATTACAGATAATCTTGACTCTTCCCTCCTAATATATTTTGTTGTGAGAAAATGCTCATTTTATAACAAAGAAAAGAATACAGTGGTATCTTGAGATATGAGTTTAACTCGTTCCGTAACCTTGAGGCGTGGGAAACTATGAGACACTCGAGTCACGGTAAACTGGTGGATCCGTGCGATTACTCCTATCTCAAATGTTGCTCGTATTTCAAAGCAAAAATCGCTTGCTTGACGGCTTGTATCTCAAAAATCTCGTATGTTAGGGCACTCGTATCTCGAGGTACCATTGTAAATCTATTTAAAAAATAAAGGAGGCTAAAAGAGAATCATAACAGACACATTACTTTGCAATTTAACTTTTATTGTTATGTTTTTATTTATTTTTTAAACTGATTTCAGAGAAGAAGGGAGAGGGAGAGAGATAGAAATATCCATGATGAGAGAGACTCACTGATTGGCTGCCTCCTGCAGCCCCATCCTGGGTATAGAGACCGAAAGCCGGGCATGTGCCCCGACTGGGAATCAAACCCTGAACCATGCCAGCCAGGCCTACAACTTAACTTTTAGTATTCCAAAGCCACATACTCATATAATTTTACACAAGTAAAATCACACGTTTTTTCATCGTTTTCTTTAAATTTTTCTTCTATCTTTTACCATCTTCCTGATCACCCCACCTTTTACTCTCTCAGTTAAAATGTTAGCAACCTCGTGTGTATACTTTAGTACTTTTTACTATGTAACCATATATAAATTATACTTGAATATACATATAGACTTATATACATCATATGCCTGCATACAAACATTTAGATATATACATATATAAATACATTTATAAATTTTTTTATGTGTAATGGGATCATACTAGGAACATATTTCTGTATTTTATTTTTTGGACTCACTATACCTCCTGGAAAGTCTCCTCAGTCAATTGGCATAAATCCAATTCATTAAAAAATATATACTTTAATTGATTTTATAAAGAGGAAGGGAGATGGATTGGTAGAAACATCGATTGGCTATCTCCTGCATGCTCCCCCATTGGGGATTGAGCCCGAAACTTGGGCATGTGCTCTGACCCCAAATTGAACTGTGATCTCCTAGTTCATGGTCAACATTCAACACTGAGCCATACCAGCTGGGCTCCAATTCACTTTTAAAATTTATTTATTTACTTTATTTTTATTTATTTCCAATTTGTTTTTGTAAATATATTTTATTGATTTTTTTACAGAGAGAAAGGGAGAGGGATAGAAAGTTAGAAACATCGATGAGAGAGAAACATCGATCAGCTTCCTCCTGCACACCCTCTACTGGGGATGTACCCGCAACCAAGGTACATGCCTATGACTAGAATCAAACCTGGGACCTTTCAGTCTGCAGGCCGATGCTCTATCCACCAAGCCAAACTGGTTAGAGCTCCAATTTGTTTTTAATGGCTCTGTAATATTCTATGTTGTTGACATATAATTCATGTATCTATTGATGAGATTTTTGAACAAGTCTTAATTTTTACAGAGGAGGGCTATTTGGCCACTGGTATTTGAAAGCTTATTATATGTCTCATATTTTAAATAAATTTAACAATGAAGTTGTATTAATAAGATGATGTTAATACACTGAGATGTTTTTGTTTTGTTTTGTTAATACTCACAGGAGGATATGTTTAGAGAGTGGAAGGGAGGGGGAGAGACAGAAACATCAGTGTGTGAGAGACACATGGACTGGTTGCTTCCCACATGTGCCTTGAATGGGACTGGGGATCAAGCCTGCAACTGAGATATATGCTCTTGACTGGAACTGAACTCGGCACTCTTCAGGCTAAAGGTCAACACTATCCACTGAGCTAAACCAGTGAGGGTAATAATGAGATTTTTATCCACTTACTTCTAATGACATTAAAAAATGTTATTCTATTTTAGAGCCATGACAATAACCCTTGGTTAATGTGAGTGGTATGAAGTAAAGTTGCAGGACAATAAATGAACAATATTGGAGAATCTCTACTATGTAAGATATAAACCTCACTTTAATTAGTGGTTTGCCACAGAGCTCTTTCATAGAACATGTGCCAGGGATTTCTGTGGAGGGATGGAAATTGGGCCAAAATTACAAAGATGGTGACTTGTATCTGAATTAATTGTTGGAAAAGAGGCTCGATCATCTGAAAGCAATGAAGTTTTTACAGTTTTATTGAAATTTCCATCGCAATTGTTATTAATATTTTTCATTCAAGCCCAGAACCACATCTGACTTTTAGAGAATACTAAAATAATATTAGCTTATTATTGTCAAACTTTGCTTAATCTCTCTAGGAATTAGTCTATGCCCCCAAAGATTTGAGTTATAGACTGCCCATATCTAACTGAGATAACTTCATTTTATATCTAAGGCCAAAGTTTTGGAAGTTTATATACAGACTAGAGGCCCAGTGCGTGAAATTCATGTATGGATAGTAGGGGCGGGGAGTAGTCCCTCAGCTCAGCCTGCACCTTCTCCAATCTGGGACCCTTTGAGAGATGTTCAACTGCCTGGTTACAGGGATCAGGTCATGGGGGTGTGGCCAGTCTGGGTGAGGAGCTGAGGGCTGTATGTAGGCTGGCCATACTCTCTTTGGGGTGAGGGTCCCTGCTGGGGTGTCTGGCCAGCCTGGGTGAGGGGATGAGGGCTGTTTTCACGCTGGCCACATCCCCTGGTGACCCAAGCACCCAGCCCCTCCTTTTTTTCTTTTCTTTTTTTCAGTGCCTCCTGGAGCGGAGGCCAGAGCCAGCTGGAAGCAGGTATCTGGGATTTATTTATCTTCTATAATTGAAACTTTGTAGACTTGGGTGGAGGCCAGGGACAGCCAGAGCGGGCAGGAAGCTGGACTTCCTCCATTGCCAGAGAAACCCAAGGCTCCTGCTTGCTCCGTGGCCACAGCCATCTTGGTTGGGTTAATTTGCATGCTTGCTCCTGATTGACTGGTGGGCATGGCTTGAGGGCATAGTGGAAGTACAGTCAATTTGCATGTTTCTCTTTTATTAGGGTAGATAAACCCCCATTTAATTTTTTAATATATTTTATTGATTTTTTTACAGAGAGGAAGGGAGAGGGATAGTTAGAAACATCAATCAGCTGCCTCCTGCACACCCCCTACTACGTATATGCCCACAGCTAAGGTACATGCCCTTGATCAAAATCAAACCTGGGATCTTTCAGGTTTTGGCTCCCATTTAATTTTTAAAAAAATTTTTTGGGTTGTGAACCTCATTATTTGACAATAATGAAGATTATACTTTTTATTTTAGTTTGCCAAGTGTTTAATAAAACCATGCCAGCTAAATGAGATAAAAGCCAATGTCGCTTAGCTGAGGTAACTCTGACGACAGTGTTTAAATCACTTCCTCTCATTCTAACTCCAGGAGGAGAGGCTGTCAGCCTGTCACTTTTGCTTTAAATATCTATCTGTGGCTTCTCTTGCAAACAAGAATTGTGAAACACATTCATTCACCCACTGTCATAAACTTTTCACTATTACAAACAAGCACATAATAAAACTTTTACTCATAAGCTCAAGTTTAAAACCAGGTGTTATGCGCCAAGAGGTTTGCTAATGCTGAACACAAGTCTTCGGTCACACAGACAATTTGCAGTGTCTGATGGATAAGGCTGATTTTTTAAGAAACAAAAACGTCACTTACTTTTTTGGAGGAATAAAAACCAGAATTACCCACTATTCTCTTTACTCTTACAACCACCGGACTCTGGACAAAAGCCAGGGCATCCTCAGCTCACAGTCAGGAGACTGAAAAGGGAAACTGAGGCGTGGGGAAAGCCTGTAAGAGAGCAGTGGAGTCCTCTTAGTGCTGACAGGGCTTAATCACCACCCTTGCCTCCGGAATGTTTTTCTAGCATTGCGTCTCATCTCCGGGGATGGCAAAGAAGGGGGGACGCAGGCAGCCGTGGTGAGAGATCTGGTGTGAGAGAGCCACTCCACCTCCCACACATCCTTACCCAGTGTGGGCCGAGTTCCGGCCAGCCAGCCTCCCCTAACCTCCAGGCTGACTCACCCTGTGCTTGAGACCGAGTCATATCCCGTCTCTGCATTCTGTGCCCCGCAGGCAGGGCTGGGTCCTGGCCGGCTCACCAGTGCAGGCAGAGGCCACAGTCCTCTCGGGGCCGGCAGCTGCTAGTATTCGCAGAGTTTGGGGGGCCATCCCTTATCCTCCTTGCCTTGCTGCCGATGACATTGAGGCTCAAGGAGTATGTCCAGTGGTCAAGTCCTAAGTGGATCCCAGTTACCATTTTCTGTCCTCGGGATCTCTGTCCTTTTTTTCCCACTGGGCTCACTCCCCTGCAGAGCTCTGACTCTCTCGATGGGAGACTCACCTCTGGAATTACTCCGGTCAGTCACCTTGGGAGAAGTGGAATCGTGGTTAACATGAGTGCAAAGGTGTCAGTCAGCCACTTGGTTACAGAAGATGGCTGTAAGTCAGGGTGCTGAGGATATGGTACTTCTATTGAATGAGGCAAGATTTCATCTGGGTTGTGAGGCACTGGCCTAGGGAGCTGGTAAGAGCAGGGGCAGGGGACTGGACTTCCCCCATCCAAATCTGCTCTAGCGTCCAGTCCTCACCAGCAACGTCTCCACTCCGAAATGCTAGTCTGTGAATTCAAGAACATTTAGGGGCTCGTATCTCTGACTACATTCAGCTGTGAGCTTAGTGGCTGAGAGCTGCTCCATAGAGAAAAAACACTATTATTGGTACTTTGAGATTATGAAGGCTTCCAGTCATATTAGGTGCTCAATTCCTTTTAGCCTTTCTTGCCTGCAATATTTTCATTTCCCAAATGAAGGAAAATAGACTTCTAATTCTGGATAATGCTAAATTGTGACAATCTCATCAGGATTTAGGCGGAATTAAATTTCTTTATAACTAGTTTAAATTGTAAAGGGGCTAAATGACTTTCCTATGCTTTCTCTTTGCTTCAAAGAATTGGAAAGTAAAGCTGCACTTTATTTTCTCCTGGAGCTTTTCAAACAAGCAGAAACTACTCGATGCGGGTCACCAGGTACAGATGGTGAATGGAATAATCTCTCAGAAATAGAGAGCCATTATTGCAAGTATTAAGCACTTCGTTTTCTATGAAAGATGTAAGCAAGTTTTAGCTGGAGGCAGCAATTGAGTTTCCTTTTCATCATTCTGTAAAAGGAAATGCTAACTGTGGATTTTTGCCCTTTCAATTCTATTGAAAAATTAGACATAAGAAGACTGCTTAACACACATGGCAGTCTGCCTGCCAACTGCGGGGAGGCAGATGTCCACTTAACATGAACACTTTCTCAGTCGGTCAGGGATCTATGCTATGTACCCTGTCTCTCAATTACAACATACATTAGTCATGTTATTCCATGCCTGCCAATTCCATCACAGAAACTCATTTCCCAAAGTCCATAGGTGACAGAGAAAATATAAACAGAAAAGTGAGCTATTGGGGTGTTCAAACTATGTTCATTCTACAGGAGCTGAACAGGATTAAAGAGACTATTAATAATCAGTGTCTTTGGTTTCTGTAAAATTATAACCTATGCATTTTAAAGCAGCCTAATTCATGATTACCCATATATTTTTTTATAACCCCAGCAGTTCACATCTCTGATTTGCTACAGTGTACTTGTGAGGAAGACTTTTTCATAATATCACATTTTAGTGTAAACAAGATTCATAAACTTGGGGGTACTGCATAGTTATGGAGATCCTGGGATATAGTATAACAAAACGAATTCAAATCCAGACTCTAGTGACTTACTCTGACTCTGAGCATTACTTAAGTCCACTCAACTTGTTTTCTCACTTCTGGGATGAAAAAGTCAGTAGCATATGCCTCAAAGGGTTGTTCCAAGGGTGAAATATAAAGTGTTTGAGACAGTGTCTGGTACGCAGTAAGTGGCCAGGGCAGAGTAATTACTTTTATTAGTTTTTATTCATGCTGCCTCTTACATCAAGGTTGATTTTAACAGCATCATTCTTCCTTTAGCAAATAAAAAAAAATATTTCTCAATTTAATTTTGTCTCATTAAAAAGTTTACAAATCTAGTGTGGTTCAGTATTTGAGTGTCCACCTATGAGCCAGGAGGTCACAGTTTGATTTCTGGTCAGGGCACATGCCCGGGTTGTGGGCTTGATTCCCAGTTGGGGGCAGGCAAGAGGCAGCCAATCAGTAATTCTTTCTCATCATTGATGTTTCTATCTCTCTATCCCCCTTCCTTCCTCCCTGAAATCAACTAAAAAACATATTTAGAGAAAGGTTACAAATCTCAAATAAATTTAGGATCATTTCTTATAGCAACTCAAGATAATATTTTTGCCCTAACTGGTTTGGCTTAGTGGATAGAGTGTCAACTTGTGGACTGAAAGTTCCCAGGTTCGATTTCAGTCAAGGGCATGTACCTTGGTTGTGGGCAAATCCCCAGTAGATTTGCAGGAGGCAGCTGATTGATGTTTCTCTCTCATCGATGTTTCTAACTATCCCTCTCTCTTCCTCTCTGTAAAAAAATCAATAAAATATATTTTTTTAAAAAGATAGTATTTTATCTTAACCCTATTAGGATTTAAGAATGTTTCTTGGTCAAATGATCCTGGGAAGTGGTGAGAAGCTATCGTTTATCTATATTAGAGGCAGAGACATGGAACAGTTTGTTGAATCTCAGAGGGAAGATGGGGGTGGGTGGATGGGTGAGAAGATATCAACCAAAGAACTTGTCTGCATGTATGCATAACCCATGGATAAGACAATAGGGTGGTGAAGGCCTGGGGTGGGAAAGCCTGGTGTGTGTATGTGTGTGCGTGTGTGTATATGCGTGTGTGTGTGTGTGTGTGTGTGTGTGTGTGTGTTTTAGAAAGAGACAAGGGGGACATATGTAATACTTTCAACAATAAGGATTTAAAAATAAAAAATTAGAAAAATGACTTTTCTATGCCATTATATACCATGTTTGATTTAAACAGTGTCATATAATTGGACATTTAAGTCATTTCTTACTTTTTGCTGTTATAAATAGTGCAGAACATAAATAATAGGTAGAAAAAAATTTAAAAATTATATTCATTGAAAACCCTTTCTAAAGACTATGAAATGGACCCCAAAACTTGCCCCATTGAATAATCTCAGCACCCTTGTCAAAAAGCAGTTGGCATAGAAAACTCATACAACTTAACAAAAGGAAGATAAACAATACAATACAAAAATGGGCAAAGGACCTAAACAGATATTTTTTGAAAGAGGACATGCAGAAGGCCAAGAGATACATGAAAACATGCTCAAAGTCACTAATCTTCTGAGAGATGCAAATCAAAACGTCAATGTGATACCATCTCACACCTGTCAGAATGGCAATCATCAACACATCAACAAACCACAAATGCTGAAAGGAACCCTCGTGCACTTCTGGTGAAAATGCAGACTGGAAAAGAGTATGGTGTTTCCTCAAAAAATTAAAATTTGGAACTTCCATTCGACCCAATAATCCCACTTCTAAGAATATATCCCAAGAAAAACAGAAACACCAAGCAGGAAGGATATATGCACCTCTATGTTCATAGCAACACAATTTATAATAGCTAAGATTTGGAAACAGCCTAAGCGCCCATCAGTAGATGAGTGGATTAGAAAACTGGAACACATACACAATGGAATACTACACTGCTGTAAAAAAGAAAGAATTATTACCATTTGCAACAGCATGGATGGAACTAGAGAACATTATACTAAGTGAAATAAGTCAGAGAAAGATAAATATCCCATGATCTCACTCATTTTTGGAGTATAATGAACAACATAAACTGATGAACAAAAATAGAACCAGTGTCATAGAAGCATTGAACAGACTGTCCAACCTATGTGGGAAGGCAGGGAGCGGGGAGGGGAGGTGAGGGGGTAAGAGATCAACCGAAGGACTTGTATGTATGTATATGAGCATAACCAATGGACACCGACAGGGAATGGTGTGGTGGTGAAGGTATGTGCTGGGGGGTCAGGGTGGCTGGGGAGAGTTCAATGGGGAAAAAAGAGACTTATGTAACACTTTAAACAATAAAGTATTTAAATAATAATAAGAAAAGGCAGTTGGCCACAAATGCTTACATTTATTTTTTAACTGTTAGTTCGAGTCCATTGGTCTATATGTCTATCTTTATGCCAGTACTATACTGTTTAGATTACTCTAGCTTTATAGTTATTTATGAAATCAGAAAGTGTGAGTCTTTTATTTATTTTTTTTCTTTTTCAATATTCATTTTGGCAGTTCAGAGCCACTCGCACTTCTGAAATGGCTTTTACATTTCTCCAAAAAAGGCTACTGGAATTATTTATTTATTTATTTATTTGCTTCTTTATTTATTGGCTATTGGAATTTTAAAAGGTATTGCAATTAATATGTACATTGCTTTGAGGTGTATTGTCATCTCAACAATATTAAGTCTTCCTCCATAGGAACACAGGATGTCTTTTCATTGATTTAGGTTTTCTTTCAGAATTAATTGGTTAATTTTATTGCTAGGTTTTATTATTTTGTACACTATTGTAAATAGAGTTGTTTTCTTAGTTTTTTTTTCCTTGAATTGTTCATTGCTAATATATAAAGACACAGATAATCTTGTGTGTTGGTTTTATATCTTGCAACTTTGCTGGTCATTTTTGGTAGACTCGTTGAGATTTTTTTTATACGAATACACGGCATCAGCAAATAAATATAGTTTTAATTCTTTCTTTCCAAATTGGATGCCTTTTTTTATTATTTTTCTTGCCAAATTACTCTGGGTAGGACATCCAGTACAAGTCTGAATAATAGTGGTGAAAATGGGAACAAGACAAGAATGCCCATTTTCATCATTTCTAGTCAACATTCTACCAAAAGTAATGGATTTTGCAGAACATTTTTCATTTATTCCATTTCACAAACTAAAGCCAGTGGTTTAACAATGCCCCACCCTTTTTGAGGTTATGTGTTTTGGCAAATTGCTATATTGAACATATCTAAGAACACAGAAAAGCTGGAATAGTTCTCTTAGAAGGAACAAAGCTGTGTCTTATTGATGAGATTTACTTTCCGGTAAGAACCAATTAACTAAGAATCATTTCTAAAATTAGGGTTACTGATTTAGTCAGGTTGATGTTTTCAATAGACACGTGTATTTTTTCTACTTTATAACATAATAAATTAAAAGCAGTAAAAGAGTTGGGAACTGCCATCAACTAACACTTAGGGAAGTGACGATTGACAACAAAAGAGAACGTGGGAGAAAAACAGAATGAGAAAAAAAGAGTTCAATAACAGAGCAAGTGAAATGCTGATTGCTTCAGTGACCATATCAATGCAATCAATAACTTTTATGATGATCCTGAGTTAGCAATGAGAAATCAAGTTATGTTTAATATAACCCATTCAGTACATTTACACATGAAATCAAACATAAAATTAAAAAGTCTTCAGAAAAGGAAGTTTCAATTTCATTAATTTTATACTTACGTTGCATATTTTGTCCCTTGCCAATGCCAGGGAAATTAGTCATTATAAGAAATGATAAAACAATGTTTGAAGCAGAGTTCTCTGACATATTTCTTCTACAAGAGCTTCACGAGAGTGATTTGAGTATAGTTTTACCAATAAATATTTAGACCAAGAGACAGATGGTCATTTCCCTAGCAACTAAATCTTAGGAACCACATAATTTATTGTCCAAATCAGTACACTTCTGCACTATTCATTTTTCCAGGACAAAAGGCATAAACCAGTACTGTCTTGGACAAACTGAAATGGCTGGTCATTCTAGATGAGACCACTAAGATCATGTGAGTGTTTTCCCTCATTATTACAACTGTGTTATCCTGAAAAAAAAAAACACATTAGTAACAAGATAAAATTTTATTCTTCAGGGCTGTAAGTCAGATTTCCTATGGAGAAGGAAGTGAGGTTATAATTCACTGTTACAGTTGGTAGCCCTTTCCAGTTTTCCTGTATTCTTTTCTGGAGTCCCTTGTCCTGGTGACATGAAGGTCAACCCAAATCAAGTTGATACCGAGTGTGGCCAAGACTGAGCTGGTGGGTTTAGGTCCACGCAGAGACCAGGGTGAAGGAGAGCTGGCTTCAGCTCAGATCTTTTTGGCCCTTCTTGTGTCCCCTCAGTCTTCATAGCAAAACAAAGCAGTCTTGGACCATCTGAGTTCCACCAGGGCCCACACAATGTGGAAAAGACCTAAGATTTAATCTGGATTAGTTTCTAGGGATTAGCAGGGACTGAGAAAGATAACCCTTCTCATTAGGAATAGTTTTACTCCCTGCCATTTTATTGATAATTAATTTCACATCAAAGCAATCACCACCATAAGGAAAGCTATTAGAGGGACATACTTAATCAGATGAATGTCATTTATGATTCCAAGGGCTAAAAGGTAATGATGATTAAAAATCAGACATGATTCAGGTTAGGTAAACATGGTAAAAGTTACTTGTCAACTGTAGCAAGACCTTACATTTGATAATCACTTGCCAGTGTAAGATTGCTTGTGCATCCCTTTGATGAAGACAGAGAGGGGAAGGATGGCTATTGGAACAATGATAAAAGTAATGAGACTCATCTGTGAGCATCTACTAAGTACTAGGCCCAAGTATCATAGTTTCCTCATTTGCTAAAGGAAGTTAATACAAATCCTACTCGAATCTCAGGGTGGTGCTAACATCAAATGGGACGCACGAAAAGTACTTTAAAAATATTTTCCATGGTATAAAGCCCTGTGAAAACAATTAGCAAAAAGATTCTGTTTCAGTCATACTTGTGACATTTTCTTTTGTTTGATTTTTTTCTTTGTTTTAGATGTACAAAAGATAGGGAGAAAAATGATGTTTCCCCCTCATCATTTATCCCGCTTTTCAAGAGTTTCTATGAAGGTGCCTTTTGGCTGGTTAGTCTTTGAGGTTTTTTTTTGCAGGTATTAATTTCTTCATAAATAAGTACAATTCTGAATGCCTTCTACATCCTTAGTGATTATTAAGAATGTTGAGGTTTTGTTTTTTAAAGGATTTCTGAGGTTTTACATGTTAAGAGAAGCTGTTAGAACGAAAGAGGTTTTAATTAATAGAAATCTCCAACTCAAACTGATGGAAATGTTAAGAAATGTAAGGAACTTTTTCATGTTTCTTTCTTTCTTTTTTAATATATTTTATTGATTTTTTTACAGAGAGAAAAAGAGAGGGATTAGAGAGTTAGAAACATCGATGAGAGAGAAACATTGATCAGCTGCTTCCAACACTCTCCCTATACTGGGATGTGCCCGCAACCAAAGTACATGCCCTTGACTAGAATCGAACCTGGGACCCTTGAGTCCACAGGCCAATGTTCCATCCACTGAGCCAAACCAGTTAGGGCTTTTCCATGTTTCTTAACAAGAATTCCTTAGGTAGGTTGGCTTCTGCTATGTTATCTCAGGGCCTTCGCACTGCTTTCTGAGTTCTTTGAATTTCCAGTATGACAACAGTAACAAAATATTGTTAATAGCAACACTTGGAAACACATTAAAGTCTCTCACACATTTCTATAAATTCTATTTACTTTGACTTTCACCATGGGTTGATCTCATGGCTGCAATTCAGGTATTGAAATGTACAAGGCATTATCTAATGCAAGAAAGGCAAACTTTCCCCAAATATTTGTTTGTTTTGTTTTGCTAAGATTTAATTGGATGTCACCTCTAAGCCACTGCCAACAAGTGGAATGGGGTCAGGGTCACCAAAGCTGGCCATTTGGGATGGGATGGATTTTGAGGAGTCAACCATCAAGACTACTATAGTAAGTGATTGAAAGGATTAAGCCATCTGACATTATGTAGCTTTAAGGCAAACTCTTCGAAGCAGATGCTTTCTAAGGCTGTGTCATTGATGGAGGTGGCAAAGCCGTGGCCTTTTGCACATGTACTCATTCAGGTAGACCGTGACCAGTATGAAAAAATTGATAGTCTAGTTCCTGTTTTGTTGTCATTGTTCATTATATGTTGTCATTAAATTGTTTTGTTCTGAGATTTCTGTGTAGTTTCTGGGGAGATATGTGAAGGATGAAATGTACTCTCTCTCTCTTTCTAATTGGAGTATCCATCCCACTGCAAATATATTCATTACAATAATTTTTTCATGCAAATTACAAGGCAGGCCTTTGGGGAAATTATTTCTTAGCTTCCAGAAATGTATCTGAGATTCTAATATGTTTCTAAGTGTTAGCATTAGCAGTACTTTGATAATGTTGGCATCCTGGAAATTCAAAGAACATGGATGATAATAAGGGAGTCCTGGGAATGGCATCTGGTAGGGTCTTCTTTCTCTTTATTAATTCACTCAAAGTACTGCATCAAAACTCTTAAAAGTGGGCTTAGTCTACCTGAATTCACATGTTGGAGTTTTATCACTTATCAGTCATGTGACCTTGAACAACTTAAATAGGTTCTCATACCTAAGTCTCCACTATGGAAAAATAAGTATAATAATACTACCTGTCTTGTAGGTTTGTTGTGAGGGTTCAATTAGATAATGAATGGATGGCACTTAGCCCAGTGACTGGCATGTAGAAAGCAGATATTAATTACATTTGGTAATGAATATTCCTAATTAATGTTAATTACTACTACTATTACTGCTATAACCACCACAGCTCTTAGTATATACCAATGGATGTGCTATTCTGAACAACAGAAAAAAAAGCGCAATGTGGGATTAGTATATTCTGGTGGAGCAGAGGTTGAAGTGAGGAAAGCACTATTGAGCTTATTATTTCTTTGAGGAATTAAGAACAATAAAGTAAGGTGGAACCAAGAAATGGAAGCCTTGTTTCCATGTGCAGATAGACAAAGCACTGTAGCAACCTATTTTAAACCACTCACCCATTCTCTGTTTTTCCATTAAACTGAGTCTTTAATTCCAATTGAAGACATTGAGATGCAAGAAAATTTCTACTCTTTGTGGATTGGCAGGGGAAAGCCAAGAGAATATTGGTTATACCTTATTATGACTTTCGCAGAAAAAAATATGAGCTTCAAGGTCTTGACAAGAGAGAAATGGCACCTCTAAAATTCTGCATCTCTTTCCTGGCAATTTACGGACTCTATTTTCAATGCTATTCTTGTACTAGCTTGCAGTCAATCCAGACTGGAATACCATTGCATATTGTCAAAAGGAGAACTACCTAGATAAGGACACCCCTATCTGTTCCTTGAGAAAGCAAACAATTCCTATTTGAGGAGAAGGGAATAACGAGCTAGACAGTCTGTATGTGGTGATGTAATGGAAAGTGCTTTTCCTGATGAAAGCTTGTTGGAATGAGACAAATCCTCACTTACTTTGTGTCTTCATCTACAAATCCACAAAGACGTTGTTTATGATGAAGGCCGCCCCTAAATGAAGAACCATTTTCTATTACTGGATCCTCTGAAGGAAATATGGGAGGACCCGAAGCTTCCAATGTCAATTGAGATAATCTTCTGGCGAATTCCTGGCCTGGACAACGTACCCAAACTAGTTTCCCTGGACGACTGGAATCTGCTGAGTATGTAGCCTATCAAGTGACCCTCAGCCTCTGCTTTTTTCTTCTAGTGACTTCTGTCTCTTCTTACATTTGAATGA
Organism: Lasiurus borealis; assembly: GCA_004026805.1. Classification (NCBI taxonomy): domain Eukaryota; kingdom Metazoa; phylum Chordata; class Mammalia; order Chiroptera; family Vespertilionidae; genus Lasiurus; species Lasiurus borealis. The sequence goes on along the minus strand of PVJN01002579.1, from coordinate 38,843 downwards.
ACCATGGGTGTTGCGACAAGAACAGCTCATTATGCTTATGACAAAGCACAAAAAAACGGCCTGGAAAAGTATCTACTGATCACGCAATCAGGAACCATGACTAACAGTTATCTCAGTGGAATTAAGGGTAATGGCTCCAAGAAGTCCATAGGAAAAAAGTGCTCAGTGTTTGCTAGCAGTCACGGTGGCATGGTTCTTTCCTCTCTCTTTCATAGAACCTTTACCCCAAATCTCAAGCTGCTTAGCGAGAACCCTTTTATATGCCTTAGAAGAATTCCTTTTGAAAAAAGCCTTATAAAACTGTGTGCGGAAACATTATGTTATAGAGACATGAAAAGAAGCTTGAAGTTGCCCAAATTAGCCAACAGGGATTGTTTTTAAATGCTGCCCACTCGAGTCGCTGACATCATTAGCCACCACCCCAACCCCCATCGGGAACAGCAGCTATATTATAGGCTGTTGTGAAAGGATTTTCTGGAAGTTCAATTCCAGAGCATGCCTCTTGCCTTTTATTTTTGTTTTTAATATAAAATAGAGCAGGCAGAGATCTTCGATAGAGACTGTGCTTCCATTAGGCATTGGAATGAAAAGAGATGCAAGTGGGAGATATTTCTTTCATGGTCTGCAGCCATCTTTTGAGGGGAAAATTAATTCCTCCCCGAGCATATTTTGGCTTGAAGGTACAAGGAAGTGAAGTAGCTGGAGTAATATCCTGAAACAGCCACCTGCATGCTCTGTTTTCCCCAGCACCTCTGTGGAAAGATGTAGAGACCTCAGCGAGCTGGAAAACCTGCCTCCTATGCTCACAGACACATAGGTCCTGAAGGGATGGAATACATTTTCTCCATTTTCCGTGGAAAGCTAACCTATCAAACTAAATCAAATCACATCCGATAATACTTTTATCTTAAGCATTATTTCTGGGTTATCTTTTTGTTTCTCAGCATAGACGGCAGCTCAGCAGGTTAGAAACTGTGACATCAGTAGGTTCCAAAATAACCTTTGGAATTCATTATCCCTTTCCTATTTCATAAGGATTTGAATAAAGGGGTGATTTGGCATATTTTTGTTCTCTGCTTTAATCCTGTTAAGTACCCGACATAAAAATAAGCAGCAATTAAGACCAAAAAACAAAAGCAAAAAAACAAAACTGAAATCTACAGGACAATACAAATCAGAATCTCCATATTTATAAAGCTCTTTCCTCCCAATTTCACGGTCTCAGGGGAATTACATGCTCTGTAGATATTCAGAGAGGCAGGAACTAAAGGATTATCTCACCTGAAATCCCCAACCTGACAGCTACTTACCCCTGTCACGTTAAATATAGTTCTGTTTCTTTACCTCACTCGCCGAAGTGACATTTATCAAATCCTCACACAAAAGTGTAGGTTGGAGAGGATGACAAGATTGCCTTATTTAATGGACTCTAGGATTGGCTGAAAACAATGAAGGTTAACTTTAGATGTCTTTCTTTTGGTTTAGAGCTCAAAAGAGGGTTTGCCAATACGCGTACACCCCATTTAGGGGAGTTGACATTCAGGAAAGGGGCTATTATCTGAAGTGATTTGTTCTTGGAAATATTGGTATGAGAGAGGATCATGCTGATGCTCAATTTTTCATAGAAACGACAAGACATTCATTTAATCAACTCTAAAGGATGTACCTGTAAAACATGATGGCTTTAAAACCACATGCGTTAATTAGACCCTACGACCAATGTTGCGAAGTTGCATTTAGAGCTCCATGTTATCATACATTGTTCAAAATTCTCATTTTCACCGGTCCTGCCCTATTTTAGTATATGCAACCATGCATCAAGGATAGATGGATATGTCAGGGTCATGGAGCCAAGCAGGACTTTGCTGTGAAAAATTTCACAGGTTATCCAAGCTGCCAGTACTGTTAGCTTTCACCTGATAACAAAGCATCTCTGTTATTTATACAAGTTGCTTGTCTCTTGATCTCTCATTATTACTTCCGAGAGTTAAAAAAAAACCTTCTACTGAAATGATAGCTGACTTCGAGGTACACAGCCTTGAAAGTGACCCCTATTTCCGTTGTAGGGCTTTTCTGTCCATCTCAAAGCCCTGTGTTGTATCTTTGTAAAATTACAGCTGCAATTAGAGTTAGGGTTGTTGTTTCCGTTGTTGTTTATGATTAGTGAATATATAACTTTAAGTGAAGGGATTGTTTTTAAACAATCATTTTAACCACAAATGCACCTGTCCTCAAAGTGGGCATTTTACTTGTTCAGGTAATAGGCCATTTTTGAATTTCGCTGAGAGAGAGTTTATTGCCCACACAGGGGAATGAGTCAGCACACTGTACGTTCTCTGCTGGGCGTCTCACCTGCTCTGCCTGTGTCACTCACCTGCAGTGCCCTGCTTTCTCTTCCACTTTCGCTGACCCTTCATGGGTCTGTGAGCAAGCCAGCCCTCCCTTGGAGCTCTCTAGAATCTACCAACTAAAACTTCCTGGGAACAAAATCAACCTTTTCCTACCACTCAGCCCAAGAGAACATTTCTCTTTCATTAACCCAACTCTCTTCCAAACTCAGTTTTTCTGTCTCTGGTTCCTCCAATGTCACAATGTTCCTGCTTCTTCCCAGCAGCCCAAACTCCCAGGGTTTGCTCACCAAGTGATCCAGACTCATGCTTCTGGTTAGATCTCTTCTTGTCTTCTCTGAGAAAATAATCGAGTTTCTCAACCTGTGTTATTACTCTTTTAAAAAATATATATTTTATTGATTTTTTTACAGAGAGGGAGGGAGAGGGATGAGAGTCAGAAACATCCATGAGAGAGAAACATCAATCAGCTGCCACCTGCACACCCCCTACTGGGGATGTGCCCGCAACCAAAGTACATGCCCTTGATCGGAATTGAACCTGGTACCTTTCAGTCTGCAGGCCGACGCTCTATCCACTGAGCCAAACCAGTTTCGGCATCAATCTGTGTTTTTACTTGGTTAGTAGCCAAACTGAGAATACAGCTACTTTATGTAGGATTGCTTTTCTGCTATATATTGAGCCTTTACATTGGTATCATCACTAACATATGGAACCAACCTTAAATTATAATAATAATTAAGAATCTTGAAAATGACCCACCCCCACCACTACCTCCAAGTCCTGCCCCCTTAGATACAAAATTAATGAGATATTTTTTAAACTGAAAGTTAGAAGGGCTCTCACACAGCTAAGCTTCACAGGGAACTTCCGGTTGTCTTACACTTTTTAAGATTGTCCTGGAGTGTAATCCATGAGGTCCATAATTGTGTCTGCTTTTGTGCACCATTGTATTTCTCCTGTTCAGAACAGCATTGAACACAGAGCAAGTTCCCAGCATGCAGTCTGCCCTTTGGCCAGCATAGGAAGTTCAAAGATGTTGGTAGTGCTGGTTTGAGGACCCAAACATGGGAGTGTAAGCATTCTATACCTGGTCCATGACCACATCGTGCTCAGAACCGTTAAGGTTGGCAGCTGTCTAATGTGTGTATTTAGTGAGAAGTAAACAGGGAAATTTTCATTTCTAGAACATGTTAATTGGATGCAGGTTTTAAATTTTGCTCAGAACCATTTAAAATACCTCTGATTGGAATAACATCCTATTAAAACATTTGGGAAAACAGAAGTAAAAACTCCCTATCTGACTGATGGATTAAGAGAATTATGCTGGAACTGGCTGATGTGGCTCAGTTGAACTATAAACCAAGAGGTCAGGGTTCAATTCCTGGTCAGGGCACATGTCTGGGTTGTGAGCTTAATCCCCAATGTAGGGTGTGCAGGAGGCAGCCGATCGATGATTGTCTCTCATCATTGATGTTTGTATCTCTTTCTCCCTCTTCCTTCCTCTCTGAAATCGATTAAAGTATGTAGTATATGTATAAAAGGCTAAGTGACTGGCCGACTGGTCCACCAGCTGGTAGGTCTGACCTGCACTGACCACCAGGAGGCAGACGCTCAACACGGGAGATGCCAAGCAACAACAACTTTGCAGAGTGCCCTCTCACACTCTGGGACCCCTTGGGGGACATCAAACTGCCAGTTTTGACCTAATCCCCATAGGCCAGGCCAAAGGACCCCATCTGCCTCAGTACCGCCCCAGGTGCAGCCAGCTGGGGAAGGAATGTGGGAGGCTGGCTCCAGGGTGTGTCCAGCCCATCTTGCCCATTCCCACCCCTCCAGCCACCTTCTAATTAATTTCTTTTCAATGTGCATGAATCGGTGCACTGGGCCTCTAGTATATATATATACTATAGTATATATATATGTACCTCAAGATACGAGTGCCCTAACATATGAGATTTTTGAGATATGAGCCGTCAAGCAAGCGATTTTTGCTTTGAAATACGAGCAACAGTTGAGACAGGTGTAATCCCGTGGATAGCCCGGCTGCACATGACCCACCAGTTTACTGAGACTCGAGCGTCTCAGTTTCCCATGCCTCAAGGTTACAGAACAAATTAAACTCATATCTTGAGGTACCACTGTATATATGTATGTGTGTGTGTGTGAATTGTCCTGGGTTTTGGCCCTTATTTAAGAATTCTATTTGCTACTGTGTACCGTTTTATTCACTGTTACGTAAAAAACAAAGAACCAGGAGTCACGACCTTAAATAGTACAATTGCCTGGTTGAGACTCTAGCAGGGGGAATACTATATTAGGTTCTCAAAACACAAGTTCACTGGCTGGGAATGAATGAAGAACGGCTACTTTACAACATGCCCCCACTTAATATTCCATTATGTGTGACAAAGCATTGGCATATGCCATCCACTGGAGGGCACCAGTATGTAGTTCAGCTTTAGAACCATGGTATCGAGACAGGGCTTTTAATTTTTATTATTTTAATTTTCAAAACTCACTTTAAGGGATTCACCCGAGTATCCAACAATGTTTGCATTGGGAAAGGGCTTAGTGATTATCCTATCATATATCCATCCTCAAAGACATTCAGCACTGATAGGCTTTATGAGCTGACAACTGGTTAGAAACAGAGCTAAGTGTTACATTCAGTGCTGTTTTTCCACTGTGCTGTTACCTACTTCCTTTCCTTACGCTCTCCTCTCCGCTGATCATTATTTACTAGCCCCCAGCAGGAAGGACTCAGTCTGCAGTGCAGTCTGCTGGAGCTGTGCTGGAACAGCCGGGGGGAGGCGCATTCTTCCCGGTGAGGGGTTTGGCCCTGGAAGCCTGGTCCTTTGCAAGGCCACAATGAGCCTTTGTGGCGGTCCTTCCTCAGGGAACCGGTCAAGACGCTCGCTTCCATTTCTGGGCCATTGCGTGCTTCCCCGGGGCAATGTTATAGTGAGGAGGAGATTGGGGTTCAGATTTTAATTCTTTTAGCTTAAGCTTTCACGAGATGTCAATGGGCCAGGAAAACATTGCACGGTTTGTTGTACTATGTAGTTTTATTCAGGGCATTTAGAAAATGGAGTGGAAAGAATAGCATGAGACATGAAGTAACAAGAGGTTATTATAGATGCAAAAACAAGTTGCCTAATGTCTTTGCAAGTAATTTAAGGGTCTGTATAGTCTTCTAGCTTTCTTAAGCTCCCAGGGCCATCCCAGGCAAAATCAACCCCTTACATAGTTTGACACACCTACACATTTTTTAAAAAAATATATATTTTATTGATTTTTTTTACAGAGAGGAAGGGAGAGAGATAGAAAGTCAGAAACATTAATGAGAGAGAGACATCGATCAGCCGCCTCCTGCACGTCCCACTATGGAGATGCGCCTGTAAGCAAGGCACACGCCCCCAACTGGAATCTAACCCAGGACCTTTCAGTCCGAAAGCCAAGATTCCATCCACTGAGCCAAACCGGTCTCGGCCCTACACATTTTTTGAAGAAATAACCTTCACATTTACTATTGTATAAGAACGAACATGTACATTTACTATTCTATGTTCTTATACAATAAGAATAAATGTTTAATTTGTGGGCGAAAGGAGCCACATGCTAACCTGGCAAGCTCAAGGGTGGCCTGCATTGGCAGTCTTGCAAACGCAGAGACCTAAAATAAGCACAAAAGATGGTCTGAAAATTAAATATTTAACTACAAACGGGTTATGGTGGGCCGTCATGTCCTAGGCCGATATTTTCCCTGACAAAGATCAATTTAGGTCTTTACTGAGTCCTTTTGCCTTTTTGCCTCTAAGATAACATATCTGAGATGTCTGGGTAACTTGTAACTTCCCTTTTTCTGGAGCTCCTGGGCCATAACCAGGTGTGGTGGGCGCCAGGACAGATACCACACATTCCTTCATTATCATGTTCATTGTCCCTGCACTCACCTAAGTATGTGTCTATCATTTTACTTTGTATCCAATCCCAGGGGTTTCCCATCGCTTTGTTTTATCCCACCTCCTTAATCCATCACCAATGAATTTCATGTAACCCACCTAGGTCTCTTTTTTGATTGCAATGTATAAATACAAACGTAACCCACTATTCTCCTGAGCATTTTCTCAATTCCTTGAGGTTCTGCTTCCTGGTATATGTTGCCAGTTTGGCTCAAATAAACTCACAAACATTTTTTATAGGTTTCAATGTTTTTGTTTTGTTTTGTTTTTTACGTTAACAAGTTAAAATATAACAAAAGTGAAGAAAATTATGTGTTCGTTTTCACAGTGTGAACATAATTATAAGTGCCATCCAGGCCAAGACGTAAAACATTACTGGCAACTCTGAAGCTCTCCTCGGGACCCTTCTCAGTAAATCCTCTTCTTCCCCAAAAAGTAACAATATCCTGACTTCAATCAGTAATCATTGGTTTTGCAAGTTTTGAAACTTTCTATAAATGAAATGATAGTATTCACTCTAGTGTCTGGTTTCTGTTAGTCAACATTTGTCCTAGAGGTTCATTTATGTTGTTAATCTAGTGCAAGAATGGCAAACTCAAAGGCCAAATGCGGGCCAAATAAACAACATCTAAGTTTATTGTGGGCTTCAAAAAAATAAAACAAAACAAAACAAAAAACAAAAAGCTTCAATTAAAAAATATATATATTTTTATATTTTTATTTTTTTAAATATATTTTATTGATTTATTTACAGAGAGGAAGGGAGAGAGATACAAAGTCAGAAACATCGATGAGAGAGACATCGATCAGCTGCCTCCTGCACACCCCACAGTGGAGATGTGCCCGCAAGCAAGATACATGCCCCCAACGGGAATTGAACCCGGGACCTTTCGGTCCGCAAGCCGACACTCTATCCACTGAGCCAAACTGGTCTTGGCAAAAAAAAATAAATATTCTTATTGATTTCAGAGAGGAAGAGAAAGATAGAGAATCATTGATTGGCTGCCTCCTGTACCTCCCTACTGAGATGGAGCCCACAACCCAGGCATGTGCCTTTGACTAATATTGAACCCAGGACCCTTCAGTCTACAGGCTGATGCTCTATCCTCTAAGCCAAACCAGCTAGGGCTAAAAGCTCCAATTTTCATAGAAATGTAGGCTTATTTTGATAGAGGCATACTGACTACAAAAGGGCTAAAATAAATGAGAAATAGTTAACATAAAATAATAGAACATCTCAATAAAAATTAATATTTTTTCTTAAACATTAACTTACCAGACACTGAATAACTCCACAAATGAATGAGCATAATGTGAATAAACCTATTTTTCTTGTCCTCCAAAAGCAAAGTATTTCCTGTTGTGTCAGTCCAAGGGGAATGATATGGCAATCGGTTGCCAAAATATTTGCTGCTGGTATTAGTGGAGAGAAATGGTGCATCTGTGCATAAAGCACATAAGGGAAATAAATGCCAACAATTATAGTAATTAGTCATTAGCGAAGTTGTGGTATGTTATTAATAATTATGTATAACAGGATATTGTCAAAATTAAGTTACAAAATTTTTAAAAATTATTTATTTATTTATTTTTTAAATTTTTCCCCCTATTGCCCTCCCCACACCCCAGTACATGCCCTCACCCATTCCCCCCAAAATTCTTATTATAACGTTTTTTATATATAATTATGTAGGAACCTCTTTCCACGTCCCTCGTGGTTCAGGGTTCCCAGTTCAGGGTTCGGGTTCTGAAGGAGGCTGCACGCAAATGAAATGAGAGACTTTTTTTTAATGCTGTGACCTTTTAATACAGCTCCTCATGTTGTGGTGACCCCCAATCTTAAAATTATTTTCGTTGCTACTTCATGACTGTAATTTTGCTACTGTTAATGAATCATAATGTAAATATCTGTTTTCCGATGGTCTGAGGTGACCTTGCTAGCAGTTTTCAACCTGTGGGTCGAGACCCACAAGTTGAGAACCGCTGCTATAGAGCCTCTTGTCTAGTGGAAATGACTGCCACCTTCCTTTGGCCTTGCCATCCCTTTTATTTAGGTTTGGGATACACCCTTTGCCCTAAAGCAGGCAATTCCAGTAACAAGTAGATTATCTTTTATCAGTCAGGATTTAAATTATAATTCCATGGGGAAGTTCATTGTCTCAGTTAAATAGGGAGTGGCTGGTTTTGACCCTTTCAGAGTTTCAAGGTTGACCAGCCTTTTGGCCTCCTGTTTACATCCACTTAGTGAGAACCATGTTTGGTTTCCGACATAATTATATTGTCTGGGCTGCAAAAATATTCATTGTGGGCCACATGCGGTCCATGGGCCTCGAGTTTGACAGGCTTGACCTAGTGGGTTTGTTCAGTTTTATTACCACATACCGTCCCATTATATGAACAAAACGCTATCCATTTGCTGTTGATGAACTTGTGAGTTGTTTCCAGTTTCCGGCTGCTATGCAGAGTGCTGCTATGAGCATTCTTGTACAGGTCTTTTGGTCCCCGTGTACTCATTGTCTTTTGGGGATTATACTCGGGAGTAGAACTGCTGGACATGGAGGAAGTATATGGTCAATAGTAGCTTTAGTTTGCACTTTCCTGATGATGAATGATAAATGACTTCGCATATGTTAAATGGTCATTTGGATGTGTGGTTTTTTGCTTTTTGCTTTTGCTAAGTGCCTGTTCAAGTCTATTGCCTATTTTTCTATTGAATGGCCTTGTTGCTCATTAACTTGTAAGAGTTTTGGAATACATCGAATATGAGTCTTTTATTAGATATCTGAATAGCAATTCCAGTCCCCCTTCTTTCCAGTCTATTATGTGCCTTTTCACTTTCTTAATAGTGTCTTTTTTGATGAACTAAAATTCTTACTTTCAAATTTAGTCAATTTTACCTATCATTTTATATATGGTTATTGATGATGTGTTTTCTTAAGCATTTTTTTACCTGCCCCAAAGTCATGAAGATATTCTCCTTTTTTTTTAATTCCCTAAAATCTTCATTTTTTTCTATATATTTTTATAGCTACAATCCATGTGGAATTAATTATTATGTTTGGTGTGAGGTATCTTTCCATATAGCTTTCCAATTTACTCCAGCACTATTTCTCAAAAAGACCATTCTTTCCTTACTGATATGCCATTTTTATAAGAAATTGAATTCTCAGATGGCTTTACTGTATTTGGAATTGAGTCCAGTTCTATACTGAAATTTCTTTTCCCCAGTTATAATAGTTCCTGAACAAAATCTGTTCTAACCATTTTCTGGCTCTGGTTTTCTCTTAGCCTGGAAATAATCTTCATGAGATTAACATTATGAATACAGTTTTAATTTCTTTATTAGAAATCTAACTATTCAGATTTTATATTTATTTTATTATCAGTTTTAGGTTTTTTTTTAAAAAAGAAATCTGTCCTTTTATCTGCATTTTCAAAAACATTTTTGGTATAAAGTGTATAAGATCCACTTAAGATCTGTTTACATACTTGTAATTGGGAATGATATGCCTTTTCTCATCCCTTATATTTATATTTTGTAGCATTTTTCTTTTAATCTGTCTGGTTAGAAATTTATTAAATTTGCTGATAGTATCTATTGTACCTTGTTTTCTGTTTTTTCTCCCTCTTCGTGTCTCTTTGAGTTTAATTTGATCTTCCTTTGCTAACTCCCTAAGATTTCAGCCCTTCTTTTCTAGCATATTTTTAAGGACACAATTCTAAGCACCGCTTTAGCCACATCCCTCAAAGTTTGCTATGTCATATTTTCACTACCATTAAACTGAAAGTACTGTCCAGTTGTTATTGTGATTTGTTCTTGTAGTGATCTTAAATTGGATCCATGGAAAACAGATTCTGAGAGGGGGAGTTATATGCAGGAGATTTATTGGAGAGTGATCTTAAGATCTACACCTGCGCGAGAGATGTAAGATTGTTCAGAAGATGACTAACAGACGTAGCAACAGAGATCTCGGCCAATCTCCTGCAGATCTCTGGACCGGGGCAAACTCCAGGGTTGTCTGATAAAGACAAAGGCTTTTGTAGCTGTGCATCACCAGATGCAGGATGGCCCTAAGGTGGGGTGTAGCTTTAGGCAAGAGGGGTATGACAGGTGTATGGTGTCCCTACCAGCTGAGGAAATAAATGTGTGTGTGTCATGAAGTGGGAGGACCTGAGTATACCTCAACAGCTATTTAAGATCTCAATTTACAAGCAGCTGGGAATATTCCTGTCACCTTGTTACTGATAGCTGGTCTAACTCTACTGTGATCAGATAGCACGCCGTAATTTATTTCAATTTCTTGTATTTGTTGGGATTTGATTTGTGATGCAGCAGATGGCTCATTTTAATAAATGCTCCAAGTGCGCTAGAAAACGATGTGTATTCTTCCATTATTGGATACCATGCCGTCTCTATAGAATTAGGTCAACCTTATTCACGGTGACATTTATATCCTTACTGACCCCCCTCCTTCCATTCTACCAGTTGTTGAGAGAGCCAGGTGTGTTAAAGTTTTCCACTATATTGTGGACTTCTCTATTTTTTCTTGTAGCTTTAAAAATTTTACTCAATGATGTTAGATACATACACATTTATCACTGTTATATTTTCCTGGTGAATCAACACTTTTGTTATTATTAAATGTTTTGCTTTTATTCTAGTGTTTGTTTCTTACTTTAAATTGTACCATGTCTGATATTACTCTGCTTACATCAGCTTTATTTTGCTGTTTGCATGGTACACACTTACCATCTCTTTACTTTGAGCCTTTGTGTCTTTTTATATTTAACATGTGTATTTTTTTTTTTCTTAATCCTCACCCAAAGACCAGAGGATATTTTTCCATTGATTTTTAGAGAGAGTGCAAGAGAGAGGGAAAAACAGAAAGAAATATTGATGCAAGAGAAACACATCCATTGCACAAACCCTGCCCAAGGCCAGGCCTGGGGAGAAGCCTGCAACTGAGATATGTGCCCTTGTACGGGCTCGAACCTGGGACCTTTTGGTCTGCAGGCTGATGCTCTATCCACTGAGCCAAATTGGCTAGGGCTAACACGTGTATCTTGTAAATAGCATTAGTTGGGTTTCATTATTTTTATTTTTATATTTTTTAAAATATATTTTTATTGACTTTTTACAGAGAGGAAGGGAGAGGGATAGAGAGTTAGAAACATCGATGAGAGAGAGACATCGATCAGCCCCCTCCTGCATGCCCCCTACTGGGGACGTGCCCGCAACCAGGATACATGTCCTTGACCGGAATCCAACCTGGGACCTTTCAGTCCGTAGGCTGATGCTCTATCCACTGAGCCAAAGTGGTTTTGGCTGGGTTTCATTATTTAATGTAGGTTCATAGACTTCTATTTTTACTATTCAGATCATTTATATTTTATGTAATTATTAATAGGTAAGTTTTTAATATACCATTGTATTATTTGTTATGCTTGCTCTATATGTTCTTTTTTTCTGTTTTGTTTGTTTTGAATTAATCAGATATTGTTTTATTACTCAATATTTCCCTCTACTGTTTTTTCTTTTATTTAAAAAAGTTCTTATGCTATTTGTTTGGAAGCTATCCTAGAATTAAAACAATTATCCTTGCTCTTTACTCATAAGTTAATTCTGTCCTTAGAACAACTTAACTCGATTTACCCACTCTACTTGTAATTTTTGTCAGACTTGTTTAATTCTACACATTTTTAAAAATATATTTTATTGACTTTTTTACAGAGAGGAAGGGAGAGGGATAGAGAGTTAGAAACATCTTTGAGAGAGAAATATCGATCAGCTGTCTCCTGCGCGCCCCCTACTGGGGATGTGCCCACAACCAAGGTACATGCCCTTGACTGGAATCGAACCTCAGACCTTTCAGGCCGCAGACCAACGCTCTATCCACTGAGCCAAACCAGTTTTGGCAATTCTACACATATTTAAATCTCATTTCCACAAGACAATGTTATCACTGCTTTGCACAATCAGTATTCATTTAGAGTTACGGACATTTGCATTGCCCATCATTCCCATGTGTTTTGTGTGGTAGTCTTCTGCGTGACAGACGCATTGGGGAAAACCACGGCTAAATATGGGACTCATTCTTGGTGCCCTCCTTCCCTTTGGCCCCTGGGCCTTTCAAAGGCACCTTGCAGCCTCCGATCCCATTCTGTCGGCCTCGTCTATCAAACTGCTGAAAGCTCTGCCGCCTCCTCTGCCCCTCAGCAGCTGCCCTCTGCCTGCCTTCTCAGTCCTGGCTCAGTACCTGGAACTGGCACATGCCCTGCAGGTGAGATGGGAATGCAGAAAGTTAGCTCTTCTTTGCAGGTTTCCCTTTTTTTCTGGGATCTGGTGCCCACATTCTGCCTGGCTGCTTTGGCAACTCCCGTACCTCTAAAGACCATCGCCTTGGGGATTCGGTTTCAAGATATGAATTTTTTTTGGGAGGGACACAGACATCCCATCTATAGCATCTGGGGTATTTAAAGTGCCTATGTATGGAGAGAAGCATTAGAGAGGCTGCTTTGTCTCAGTGAATCCATTGCCAACTCCGGACCCTCCTTTTTCTGAAGTGGCCTATATAGTTCGGAGAGAGAGCACCTCACTCTGCTGCTGCTCCAGAGGGACACACACAGCAGTTCTCAACCTGTGGGTCACGACCCCTTTGGGGGTCGAACGACCCTTTCACAGGGGTCACCTAAGACTATTGGAAAACACCTATTTCCCATGGTCTTAGGAACCAACACACCGCTCCTCGGTGTAGCAAAGTGTAGCAATGTAGTTTACTGTTGTCCTATGAAGACTGTGACCCATGCTACACCACGATTCAAGACAAAATTTCATTTATTTGTCATTAGAAATAAATATTTCACAATATATAATTACTTATTGTTTTTTGTGATTAATCCCTATGCTTTAATTATGTTCAATTTGTAACAATGAAAATACATCCTGCACATCAGATATTTACATTACAGTTCATAACAGTAGCAAAATTACAGTGATGAAGTAACAAGGGAAATAATTTTATGGTTGGGGGTCACCACTACGTTAGGAGCTGTCTTAAAGGGTCGCGGCATTAGGAAGGTTGAGAACCACTGGACGGACACACACCATGCCGGGAGCGACTGCCGCCACTTAGGAACCCACGAGAGGCCTCCAGCCTTAGTGCCTTCTTCCTCTCCCTCACCCCTGCCTGAGGTGGATGCCGGCAGTCCCTTCAAGAAGGAACAGATTCCACAGTTAGAGTAATACGTCTGAGAGCACGGAATAGGAAATACATAAACTTTCATGAGTGACAGATGTCGAGATTTTTTCCTAAGAGCAGGACTGAGGTGAAGGGAGCAGCTATGACAGAGGGAAAGAGGCAGGAAAGAGGAGCACCGCCTGCCAACATTTTGTAATGTCTCTGTCTGTGCGTAGGGCATAGGGGCAAGTGGTCCTTCTATCGCCAGGAAAACAAGAGGGGCGCGTGGCTTGATGGCCTGTATCTCCTACGTGGACCCATAGTCCTCAGCAGATGGGTAACTGAGGGGGTCAGTCCATCATCCATCCTCTGGTGACCTAGACCCCCGTGCCACTTCCTCCCAGGTCACAGCTGTGGCCCAGGGAAAGTCAGGTGGCAGGACAAATGGCCTTGTTTAGAGCTTTGAGGTTTTCCTTTTATTAATAGGTCAGGAGCACAGCCTTTCTGAAAAATTGATTAATGCCGAAGCTGGTAGGCCTCTGCTGTATAAATGTTCTCTCCTCATCTGTTGTCTGTCTGCCTGTGGTGTTCTATAAATACGTTAATTGGCACCACTTTTCTTTTAACTGTCATTGCTGTCTCTCTCTCTCTCTTTTTTTGACAGGCTGATATTAAACTCCCTTATAATGGAACACAACCAAACCACCCAGCCATAGGGGCCTATTTTGGCAAAAGAGGAATGTCAGGGGAAGAAAATTTGTAGTCTTTTGCGGTGTTAAGACTCTTCAGTGATAGTTTGCGTGAAAAATTTAGAATGCAGATTCTTTCATCGATGTGGATTAAAAAAAATAAAAACAGCCCTCAGGAAACTACCGAAATAAGGCAGGTGAGGTAGAATCCTAAGAAGAGCTACAATTTAGGAAATGGGATGAAACCAATCTCAACATCAATTTAACACTCATCAAGTCCGACTTATTTTAGATGACTTTGGTTTTGGTAACGTTTCAGAAACCGTGGGTTGCTTTCTGCCTTGAAGGGCTGCAGCCACTTAACAATGGAAACCGAACTGGTGCAAGCGCCAATTTCAAGCGTCCCTTCAACTTGCTAGAAATTGGGATTAACTAGTGGTATCATAGAGCATATTCTGAACTACTCCCCTCTTTCAAGAATATTTAAGAACACAGCAGCAAATCATTTTAAACGTCTGCTACTGTATGCTCCACAGTTTATAAGACCAGTGTTTTGAGGTTTGTCAACTGACTAAAATTTAGGGTATGATAAAGGCCCAGTATTCCCAGATGAACTTAGATTGACACCATCCCAGGCCAGTCTACCGTATACCGGTCAGGATTCTATCAAGTGAAGAGAACTAGCTAGGAGGGCTATCGAGTCTGACATTACAAAGGCAGGTCATTAGGAAGAACTGTCTGGAAACTCTCAGGCAGAAACTCAGTTTTATGCTTAAGGCCTTGGTAGATTGGGCAAGGTCCTTACACACCGTCAGTGGTGGTTTCTTTTCTTTAAAGTTAATTCTCTGTGGTGTTAGCCACATCTCCAAAACACTTTCACCTAGACCAGTGTTGGGTTGAGTCACTGGGTAATATAGCCTTGATGCGTTGACACCCAAGATGAAGAGTTGGTCATGAAAAACTCGCCTCTGGTTTAAAAGGAATGATCTGGGAGGACCATGTAGTGCATTCATTATCAGGGCACCAGCCTGAGAGGCCTGCATGGTCTGCTCTCTCATCTTAGGTGGAGTCCTTCGCTGGCTTGTGAGACAAAGCCCAGACCACGCTGCCCTTTTTCAGGGTTCCTGATACAGGAGACTCCAAGGCAGAACTTTCTTATTTGTCATATAAGTTTCACACAATGAATTTATCCACACTTTCGCTGTCATTGCCACTTTGTCTTTGCTTCTGGAGAATGGGGTATAGAGAAAGGTCTTTGAGGATTTGTAATCTGTGCTTAGTTCTGAAGGATTCTTCATGCAAAAGACCAGAATGAGTATATGTAATTTGTGTAGGTATGGATTCTTTATTTATGGGTAATGTTTCTGCCAGAACAGTGTGCACTTGGTCCATCAATATTTATTCATAGAAATTTTCATAGTGACTTTGTATTTATTTTTATAGCTGAAAAAGTATTAAATGGGATACACACGGTTCCTTTTGTTTGTTGAACAATTTTATACTTTTAAGTGTATATTATGCTAGAATATACAAAATGAATGCAGTGAGAATGAATGCAACTTATATCCGGTAAGAAAGAAACTTTGAACTTGGGTTTCAGTTCAAAGGAATAGGTGTGGATTCCTTGCTCACTAAACACGGACTCATCAAAGGTGAAATACAAAGGGGAACGGTTATCCACTTTATTGGGTAAGTGGAGTTTGTCAGATGGGGCTATACAAATTCTTCTTCTACCAAAAGCTTTTTTGATCTTTTTATCTCTTGGGGAGCCTGCACTTCATCAAATGTAACTTTTAAAATACAAGTTCTGCTGATAGGAACATATTAAACACACACTGAGATGCTTTGATGTTCCCTGAGTGTGACAGATACTCCTTATAAAAACCCTTAGCTTTTTACTGTTTTTAAGTTCTCTAAATTCTGTTACTGTCAGTGAAGAGGAAAAGGAAAGTTTAAATATTTTGATTTTGTTTTTCAAAATAAAATTATCGTGAGATAATTCCAAGGGGTGTGGGTGCCAAAAACCCCGAGCAACGTTGTCATAGTATTTATTTATTGCCAGAATAAAAAGCAATGCTGTCCACGTTTTGAGCAAACGGGAGCGGCCCCCGTGCACATCCAGCAAGCTAACAGGAGTGGGACCCACAAGGAGAGCCATTGGGAGCAGCAAGGACATCGTGCTTCTCAACCAGGACGTCTTTCGGCTTGTGGTGGGAAAACTCAGGGCTGGGCATCGGCCCCCTGGAGAGGGAAATTTTTATCCCCGACCTTTTTTGTCTTGACTGAGGGAGTGTTTGGATTTGAGCCTCTTGTAACCATTTCCTTGGAAAGTAATACTTAAGGGCTTTCTTAAAACATCACTTGAAATTGAAAATGCAAACTGTGGGGCTCATGAGTTCATTGATGGGTGGTCTTCAGAGTCTGGGTGTTTGTCTTGGTGGGGTGATGAGGTGTGGAGAGGCCTGGACACATTATTTCTGAGTAACCTTGGAAATAAGCCCCACAGTTCCCTGCTTTCACCTCTTTGCAGCTCCAGAATATTTGTCCCCACAGTATCCCAGCGAGGTCTGGCTTCGGAGTGTCACAGCGCTGGGGAGGCCACGTTGAGCGAGGATGGACCCGCTCTTGCCTTCGAACACAGCTCACAGGACATTTTACTGAGAAGCTAAGGCTAAGCCAACATAAGCAGCTCTTTATCGACAGGTGAAAACTGGCAATACTGAGATTAGGTGGAGGGTCTCATTTCTCTTACAGCAGTGTTCAAACTTTTGATTACGAGAAGATCCCTTTTGCATTGTAACTTACAACACAACTGCACTTGTGTATGTGCGTACACACTTGCCCACTACACAGAAGCTTCAGAGACAAGTTCTCCTCCTTGTTCCCTGTGATTTGTTCTGATATTTTGTATCCTGTCCCATCACATCTTGTCCTAGCCCATTCCATCTTATTCCATCCTATCCCATTCCACCCATATCCAAAATACTAGCCGTGATTCATTAAATTAATTTTATGACACTTTAATCTCTGGTTTAAAAATAGGAATAACACTGGACCTACTCCTAGAAGATAAAGTCAGCAGTGGTACATTTTCACGAACGTTGACAATGAAAGAAGTTCCTCTGTACCGAGCAGTCGGGCCCACAGATACACAGATTTATGGCAACATGCCCAGCTCTTCCTGCCCCCACCCCCCAGTCAGAGGCTAAAGAGGAGAAGAGTTGAAGGTGGATGGGAAAGGGAAAGGAGAAAACCAGTGTCAGCTGAAAGTGGACAGTGCAGGGGATGGTGCTGGGAAGAGGGGCTCTTTTTACAGGTCTCATGCCTCCTCCATGTGCGTAGTAAACAGACGTTACCACCAGACAGAACTCTGGGTAGACTGACTAATTGGTGATCTGGGTTCAGACCTTGATGTGGCATTAATTCTCTCTCCATGGTCAATTCTGGTAGACATTCCAAAAATCCCTTGAAAGGAAATTAATTGCCTACTTTCCTTTTCCTGTGTCTAAAGGGTACTCCCTTGCGTTTTCAGAAGCAATGTTCAAAGGGGAATGTCATTTGGTCCCGAGTTCTATTTATTTTGGGGTTCCCAATGTCTGGACCTCTTTATTAGAGGCTGCGAACCTAAGGTTTTAACCACAACCATTTAGCACCGTGTTTTGAAGAACAAGAAAGTCAAATGGGGGTTCATGAAAGTTAAAAACCTTTGACGCTCCCTGTAAGGACTCTGTGCAGACACTTGTTTTGCTACCGTCTCTCGCCTGGCATGCCAGGTCATTGCAGACCAGCTCGACCAGAGGAAAAACAAGGTAAACTTCACCAATGGTGGCTGTCATAGCCGGCAGCTCCCTTCCTCCCTCCATCAGACAAACCTCTTTTATTCCCCCTTTAAAATTTTGTCTGTATTTGACATTTTGAATCACCCTAGAAGCTGGAATATTGTTTTTGTTGATGTTACTGGGGAAGTGTCTCCTACCTACTTTGTCTGGAAAGAGTCCCAGACATCCCTTGTCATTTTGCCCCTGGCCTAGGAAAATACTGCTCTTCCCCAGCCTCTCTGGGCCATGACTCTGAGTGCTGTGCCCCAAGCATGGGGCATAAGCAGTGTGGGGGCAAAGGCCTTGGCCAGGGTGCCAAGGCCTAGCTCACGTGTTTCAATAGCCCTGAGACCTGGTCTAGCTGGACTGTGACCTGCTTAGACTTTAAATCTCAGAAGAAGTGAAATGCTCAAAGCTCTGCAGCTCTTAGTCACCCAATAAATGAAAATTCAGAGATTCCTGGAGGAGGCAGTGGTTGAAATTTTAGAAGCGGGCTTGTCAAAACCAACATCCGTTGTCATCTTTGTTTGCCTAATGGATAGGTGGGTACCAATACTGGGATATAATTCTTGGGCTGCTTGTCTCTCTTTATATCTCAAAATAGTCACCAACTGCTTTATGGTTCTCCCAAGAATTGGCCCCAACACTTTTCTTTTTCTCTATATCCAACTCATTCTTTTTAAATGCAGATTCTTTTCTTCCTTGTATGCAAACATCTTTAAAATCTTTCCCGTTTTGAAAAACAAAACCTTTCCCTGACTGTCTTCTTCTTCTTCCTCCCACCAACAGTTCCTTTTCCTTCTCTCCAGGTGTAAACTTCTCCAGGTTTGTATCTGTCAAGCTTTGATGTGTATCAGAATCATCTGGAGAAATTGTGAAAACAAAGATCACTGGGCTCCATTCTCAGAGTTTCTGATTCAACAGGTTTGAGGTAGGATCCAAGAGTGTGCATTTCTAACAAGTTCGCAGGTGATGCTGATGGTTGGAGAACCAGTTTGAGACCCACCACTTAAAAGAGTACTCATTCTTTTCTGAAATTTCTACCCAAGCTTCTGCATGCAACTTGACCTCTGCTTTGTCACCATCCACATGTCAAATCCAGAGGACACCTTGTGTTCTATCTTACTCTAGCCCTCTGTGACATAGGTCACTCAACCTTTTGGTTCCATGACATCACTCTCTCTCAAGTTATCTCCTTCAAGATCTAGCTCAAAAAGTACTCGCCACAGTGATATTTCTGATCTCACAAGCTCTTCCAGCAATCATAATATTTCTCCATCAAATGGTAGACAGGACTTTGTGACCATATCAATAACCAAAATGTGGCAAAATTGCTGATGCATGATTTCTGAGTCTAGGTCATATGTCTCTCTCATTCTCTCTCTTTTTCTTTCTCCCTCTCTTTCTTTATATTATTATTATTTTTGAAAATATATATTTTTTATTGATTTCAGAGAGGAAGCAAGAGGGAGAGAGATAGAAACATCAATGATGAGAGAGAATCATTGATCAGCTGCCCCCTTGCAAATCCCACACTGAGGATCAAGCATGGATGTGCCTTGACCCGGAATCAAACCACGACTTCCTATTCATAGATTGATGCTAAACCACTGAACCATGCCAGGCAGGCTCTCTCTCTCTCTCTCTCTCTCTCTCTCTCTCTCTCTCTCTCTCTCTCTCTCTCTAAAATTCAGCCACCATGTTGTGAGGGAGTCCAGGGAACATGGGGATGCTACATATAAGTGTTCTAGTTAACAGTCTTAGGTAAGGTCCCAGGCAGTAATCAGCATCAATCTTCAGGAAAGTGAAAGGATGAATGTTTAAATGACTTTAAATGACTCCAGTTCCAAACTTTCCAACAGCCTCGGCTGATGCTGAGTAGAACAGAGCAAAGTCGTCCCCACTGACCCCTGAACAAACTGCAGATTCAAGAGCAATGTAAATGTCCTCATTGGCTTAAGCTGCTAAGTTTTGGGCAGTTTGTTAAACAATAATAAATAGTGGAAACACCTCCTCTATGAGGTCACCCTTTTGACCTCTTGGTTTTCTCCCTTGCTCAGAATTAATAGCGCTTCTCTGTGTTCCCTTAGCATTTTATTTATTTTCCTAGCACTTAACAGTTTGTTAAAAGTTTGTGAAATTCCTGAGGGCAAGGCTTCAAAGCTATTCTTTTTTGTATTACTTTTAGCACCTAATACAGTACCTGGCATAGTGCAGGTACTGAGCAAATAAATGTTTATTAAATGATGGTCGAGTTTATGTTGCCTTCATTATCAGAGCTACTATGCCACTTATAGAAATTTCCACTCTATAGTGACTTCTGGTATAGCAGGATATTCGGAGGACAAGCAGGTCACATGAAACTCAAAGATGGTGGTGACCATCCCAGAATTTATAATGTGAAGGGATAGGCAAAACCAAAGGAATGACAAGAATGTCTAGCAGTCCTATGCAATGTTCACTGGTCTTTCTGGTACTCTGTGAAGCAATTTGTCTCGTGATCTTTGCTGTCAAGTGGTCTAAGCATCATGGGGCCTTGATTACCCTTATCAGAATATCCTTGGTAGCAAGAGTTCTTTTTATCTTTTAAAACATATTTTTATTGATTTCAGAGAGGAAAAGAGAAGGAGAGAGAAAGAGAGAGAGATAAAAAACATCCATAAATGAGAGAAAATCACTGATCGGCTGCCTCTTGCACACCCCCACTCTGTGAATCAAGCCTGCAACTCAGGCATGTGCCCGGACTGGGAATCAAGCTGTGGCCTCCTGGTTCCCGGGTCAATGCTCAATCACTGAGCCATGCTGGCTGGGCTGCAGCAAGAGTTCTTAAAGTTTTGGGATGCCTGCAATGACTTTCAACTTGACCACAGAAGATGTTCTGGGCTTTTCAGAAAGCACAGCTCTCTTAAGCGCATACCCATTTTCCACAGTCCAGCATTATCAGCTTTGCTCCAAGGAACACGTGTGCATTTCAAAAGCTTCAAGGTCACATATTTCTCATCATGGGAAAGAACATTTAACTGAAAGTCTAGACACATGGGTTTTCATCCTTGCTCTGCAATTGGCTGGGTGTGTGATCCCGAGAAAATTACCCCCCCCCCTTTTTTTTCTTCTTCAGGTTTCCATTTTTTCATTTATGAAATGAGGACTGATGGTCTCTGGGGGCACGTTCAAGTCTAGCACTATCAATCAAGAGCAACACGATGAGGCAACATTTATAGAGCTATCCGGATGGAAACTTAAAAGGTCCTTACCCATACGGGAAATGGAGGGTGTATGGAGCATTAGGATTTTGAAATGATGAATACCTTCTCAATGGCTGACAAGACTAGCCTGTTTGCCAGCTATTATTTTTTATAGCTGATACGATCCATTTGAACCACTAAGGAAAGGTTAGAGAGCGGCTCTGCTCTGACGAGGAAGTCACAGCAATGTGACTGGGGCAAGTCTTTGATCGGCCACGTCAGATTGTCTAACGGTGGGCATTCACTGAGCTGTGCGATTAGAAAAGGGTTTATGACTCCTTTAGAGCTAAATCTGTTTTAGGTTTGTCTTTAGGAGATACTAAGACATGGTTCAGAAATCAGCCCAAGGTTGCATTTTGAGACAATAAAGAATACCCAGCAATGTGATATAGATAATAAGTGGAAAGCAGGATTACATTTTTTTTTTTTCCTGGTGTGCTCTTTAAAGGTATTGTGGAGTAAAGCAGAACGGAACTTGTCTATTAATAACATTTTTCCATGTTCGCTGGACTGTCAATAAAACATTACCTTGCCACCATCACTTTTCTCACCTTAGCCAGGACATTTTTCTCGTTTGGCATTTTTAATGTTTTACCCATTATGGAAGTTTGTTTGTTTGTTTGTTTTAAACACTTGGCATTTTATAATTCCCAATAATGAGAAATGAAATGACCCTTTAAAAAAAGCCATATAATAAGAGTATCTCAATAGGACACTAAATAATTCTAAATAATTAAACACCTGGCAGATTGTGTGACATATACGTAATGGTTTTGTGACATGAGATCCTTTTAGGTTTCATTTTATTCCTTCAAAATCAGGTCGTCTTTGACCCACTTCTATTTCCTCATCGCTCCTCTGCTCATATATGTTTAATGAATGTTGTGTGTATTTCAGCACAAAGATTATGAAACAGCCAGGCTCCAAGAACAACACTGAAGTGATGTTTTCCAGGCACAGGATGCCTGCTCCGGATTTTGAGAGCAGGACTAGCACAATGAGCTCCTTTGTGCTGGGAATCGGGGCCAGACCGATTCTGCAACTTTTTCTTATTTTATGATCTTGTTAATGTTGACCTCTATCTATCTATGGGTTTTTTTTTTTCCCGACAAAAATAAAATTCTTATTGGGCTCATTTTCATGACTGACTATAAAATTTTTATTTTCAACCCTATCTGTTAACAGAGGGCTGTTAACAGCCCTTCCTCTCTTCTATACTTGGACGAGTTGAATAAAAACAACAAATATAGCTACTAGAAATATTGGATTAACTAAAAAAAAAAAAAGCATTGAGTCTAGTCTCTTTTTTTGTTTTGTTTTCTTGCTGCAAAAAGTTTATTGTTTCATTTGGTCCAATGCACGGGAGAGGGCTTCAGGGTGGTTAGAATGGCTAGTGGTTTTGGGGAGAGGCTCAGGTAAAAGCCACACACCAGGGGATGCAGAGGGGCCCCTCAAAGGCCTCTGGGCTCCAAAGACTCCTAGTCGTACTTGAGGGTGAGCCTTTTGAAGAGATCCTCGCCCAGTCCAGCCTATGGAGGTGAGTCAGGTGTTGCCCATCTTCTTGATGAGTTTCACCTCCTCACCCAGGAAGTAGTTCTGCAGGAAGCCACAGAGATGAGGGCCTGCAGGGGTGAAACTCAAACCTGCAGCTCTAAGAGGACCTGGTTTAGGTTCCTCTCCAAGGCCAGAGCGGCTTCCCTGGTGTCCTGAGTTTTGCCCACTTCTCCTGGGACGGCTTCAGCACGTCCTAGAAGAGAATGTGGCCACTGCGTTGGTTTTGCATCTTTAAGAGATGCCCAGTGCCCTCGGCTTCTTCTCCACCAGCTCTCAGAAGAGGTGGTCACGTCCTGCAGAGCCACATGGTCAGGTCAAAACAGAAACCCAGAGAGAGGTAGGTGTAGGGGGCTCACATATGCAGGTTGGCCAGGCCTCCACCTGGATGGAATAATTTTGATGAATTTGGGAGCTCGTGGTTGTTTAGCAATAAGGAGTTAAGGTAAAAAAAACAAACACAAAAAAACAAAAAAACAAAAACAAAACTGGTGTGTTGGCTGGTTCTGGTTCTGAGGGTGGTGACTGGATAAGACGCAGAAGAGTGGTCTGAGGCTGGAAGAAGGGGCCCTGGGTCTGTTTCGTCCAAACACTGTGGAAACAAGAGACAGATTAGGGACCACTGAGGGCACTGCTAAGTCTAGTCTTAAATTGTGTAAGACTCTCAAATATCTCTCAGATTTCATCCTTAATTTGATTTTTAGAAATGCTGTGTTTTTCTAAAACACTTCCCACTCTTTCTTGCCCCCTCCATCATTACTCTGGGAATTCTTTTACAATGGAGACCTTGTCATGGTAGAATGGTCACTGTATTCATTTTGGATATGAGTTATTTTGGGGACAATGGCAGATTAATTGAAGAGGCAGGAGTGTCTGGGGCAATCTTTATTATTTTGAACTATTTATTTAAAGTAGAATTGTTATTTCTATTTTAAAATACGTAGATAATTTTGTTGATTAAATTTTCCTGTTAAACAGAACCACTTTGATAAACATTGCAAGAGGATACGGTAATGCAATCCTTCTTTTAATACTGTATTATTTCATTTGAGTGGGCTTTTTAATTAATAAAGATCAAGTTAGTCCTCAGAGATACATAGGCAATTCCCGTTGATTTGTATGCAATTCTTGTGTATTTTAAGAGTGATGAAAGTCTTAATGTGTGCGTGGTTTTTTTTTGCTTGTTTTTTTAAAGAAGAGTGCATGCTTGGACTAGCAGTTTTATACTGGAGAGAGACAGTGTACATCATGTGAAATTGGTCATGGAATTCCATGATACTTCCTGTATGACCAAATATTCCTGAGTGTTTGGCTTCTGTTTCCAGGATGAATAATGTTTTCCAATGATTCTCTATCACACACACTCTGGTTTCCCTGTATCCTGGACAGTGACTCAGTCTACTGCTGTGAAACTTTTAATGAGTTATTATATGTAGATGCTTAGAATCCTGTCTAGATTCAAAAGTCACTAACCATTCCAAGACCAACTTAAACAACTCACCAACCAGGTGTGATGAGAATGGGAAGTATGGATTAAATTAATGTCAGAAGGAGGGAAGGCATACCAGTTAACATTTGCTGTATAACACCAAAATCCAAATTTTAGTGCTTTGAAAATAACACTGTTTATTTAGCTCATAATTTTATGGGCCATCAAATTAGACTCTGTTCAGTCTGGCAGTTTTTCTGATTTTGGTTCTGTTCACAAGCATTTGTGACCAACTGCTAGGTCATCCGGTACCTGGATAGTCTAGGCCAGGATCAGCTGGGACAGCTTATTTTTGCTCCATAGCCGGTCTCATGGTGAAGACAGGGGAACAAGTAATAAGCAAAGTCAGGCAGACCAGCCAGATTGGCCAAAGACAGCTGCAAGTTAACCCAGATGCACTGAGTTAGAAATAACTTATATATACTGATAGGAAGAGGTGGAAGATCACATTAAAGAGGGTGTGGATAGAGAAGAATGAAATACTTGGCCATTTTTACAACCCACTGTATTCATTTTGGATATGAGTTATTTTGGGGACACTGGGTGAGATGGCTGATGAGACAGCTGAAGCAGAGCAGGCATTAGAAGTCTGGATGTGTTTATGTGTGTTTGCATTTTGGCGAGAGGAACTGTGTCTGGTGTAAAGAAGGGGAGAATAAAAAAAATAACTCCAAAGTCACGATTGCAGATGAGTTAGAACATAGTGACATGACATAGATAAATAGGAAATACAATGGGAGAAACACTCACCTTTGAATGTATAGAGGTTGACATGGGAAAGTAAGGAGTCCGGAAACTAAAAAGACAAACCAGAACTACATACTTAGGGTGGGAATAGATGTAAACAACAACAAAAACTTGTTGTTTCCCCCAGCAAGCATCCACTCCTCTTCCCTGGTAACGGCAATGATGTGATTTCCTTTAGGGGATCCCCTTCCAACTCTTAGTTCAGATGACTTGGATGATGCTAACCCTGGCCACTTGCCACCCAGGCCTGGCCAATCAGCACATTCCATCCCTCTGGTCACAATGACTGGGCTAGAAATTATGTCCAATAAAACTAAATTCCAGCACATTTATTGGAACCATTGGAGCGTTTCCTTCCACTGCAGCAGCTGGGCTGGGAGGCCATCTTACCAATGGAATCAGCATAGGCGCAAAAGTGTGTATGTATGTGCCAACAGACACAAAAGTGTGTGTGTGTGTGTGTGTGTGTGTGTGTGTGTGTGTGTGTCTGTGAGAGAGAGAGAGAGAGAGAGAGAGAGAGAGAGAGAGAGAGAGGAAATACAACTATTTAGACCTCTTTCCAGATATACCTGCAGCCATACATATCTCTGAGCTTTTCAGTTTCTGAAACCAATAAATTCCCTTTTCTACTTAAACTAGTTTGAATTGGGTTTCTGTCATGTGTTACTATTATAAAAAGAGAAAAGAATATAAACTTAGAAAACCATTATTTATAGGACTGATGAAAAATTAAAGAGCAAGTAATAAAAGTCTATGGAGACAAGAAATCCATGAAGAAGGAGACTAAGAGAAAGGAGAGGCAGATAACAGTGTTGATGTCGTCATAGGTTTGAGAGCAATGGCTCTACACAGAAGCCTTGATTCAGGGCCCAGGAAAGACTCCGAGGGAGTGCTGTTGGCAGACGAGGGGAGGAGTGGAAGGTGCACAGCCAGGAGTGAAGGAAAGAGTGGGCGAGTTGCTTTTTCCTAGTCACTTGGGCTTGAAACCTTGGAATCAACTCTCCTGCCTCCCCCTACCACAACCCACACATGTAAACAGTCACCTTGTCCTGTAAAATCTTCCCCCACAATTACTCTTGGACTGGTACCTTCCTTCACATTCCCTCTGCCAGCAGCTTGGTCCAGGTGCCCAGTAGTCCTTTCCTGGCATCTGTGAAGGCCTCCTGGCCACTGCTGTGCCTATGGCCTTTCACTTCTGTCATCTCTTTTTTTATTCTTCTGCCAGATTATTTGTCCTAAGGCTCAGTACTGATTGTGAAACAGCCACACACAGTGAGGGAGCCTGGGGTTGGGAACCCAGAGCCAGCTCTAACTTGTTATGGAATCTTGGGAAAGACGTGCAACTCTCTAGGTGCAGGGTTCTAATCTCTAGGTGAGGGGATTGACTAGATGCTCTGACAGTCATTGCCTCCCCACTGTCCGTAAAAAAAAATTCTAGTCCTACTATAACTCTTTCAACCTTAACTCCTTTAACATTCATATACCTTGGCCAGCATGAAATACTTTTTGTGCCTGAAGGCCTCCTCGACCTCCAACTTGTACATTCCTACCTCTGTTAATTCCACCTGGGATCTTTTGTTTCTCTATATGGAAACCCCCTTCATCCTCTAAGGCCAAGTTCAAATGCTTCCTGTGATGCTTTCTGATCTGGCAGCCGAGAGTTGTCCTACTTCATCTTCTCTGTCAGGATGCTTTTTATGTTGTATTGTTTAGAGCATGTGCTGCTTCCTGACACATTATCAACAACTTGAACATCTAATCTCAGTCATATTCCTTATTGTAGCCATCAAGGCATTTGGAACAATAGTTAATCCTCAGTAAATGCTTGAGTGAATGAAAACGCATACTTTATTACTGTGTGGTGAACTTGTCCATCTTGCAAACATGTCGGGAGCAGTCTGATGTGTTAGGTCTGCTCAATAGGATTCCATAATAATTTAAAAAGGGCCTTTCAACTTATTGGTAGGTACCACTAGAGCAAGTACTGAGCTCATTCCAATCTAGGCCAGGCACAGGTCCGTCGTGTGAGTGTCAGGTGAAAGTCACCCAGTCCCATCTATAGCTCCATGGTAAGTCCAACATTGTTGTCACTGTTTGCAAGACAAGGATGAGTATATTCTGGGCAGAACAGAGCGGTCTCCCCATGGGTTAGCTCCTCACAGCGAAGAAGAATGTGGACAGGCTAGTCCAGAGGGATAAAGCAAAAATGGAGAGAAGGGGGAAAAAAAAAGTCTAGAAGAAAATTGTGGGTAAAGAATGGGGACTATGGAGATGACAATTATCCCCATAATTTCTTTTTATAGCAAGATTATCAAGTCCAGATCTGTAAACTTGTTGACATGTTGTGGCGAGACTGAGTATTGACAAAGCCAGGGCCCTAGCCAGTAGCTAGAATTATGTGGCTCTCTCCTACCTTAAGCATGAACCTGGAGACCTTCCTCCGGAATGCTGGTTTTTTACAGGGCTGAGGGGAAACAGGCAGCTGCACTTGGGTGAACCTTTGCTGTCTCCTTATTGGCTTCCCCTGTCCACCCACAGCAACTTAAATCATTAAAATCCCGTATAATTAAAATTTCATCCAAGTTATACCAGTTATGTTTGCTGGCCACAGTGGAGGGTATAAATATCTTCGAAAGGAATAAAGACAGGGCTGCTTCCTGCCGTGGTTTGCTCCTGCACAGGAAGCTGTCTGCTGCTGTGTGTGCTCTCAGCAGCCCCATGTAGGCTGAACTCGCTGCTCCCACCCACCCTGCTTTGACTGGATCTTTGTTTTGTAGGTTTATTTATGTGGCTCGAATCTAAGAGTGACACATTGTTGGTGGGGGTGGAAGTCTTTGCTGGGCTCATTATAGGACTTAGATTTTTCTCTCTCTCTCTCTATTTCCCCTCCATCTATTCTTCCATGTTGACTCTCTCCTTCCCTCCCTTCACCTCTCTTCCCTTTTTCTTCCCTTCATCTCTCCCTCTTTCTTTTCTTTCACTCTCCTTTTAAAATTTGATCTCTTACTTTTGATTATGTAAATAAATGCCTTTTTTTCTCATTTAACTGGAAAATAAGTGTATCTCCCTTCCTATCCGTCCTCTATGCCAACATCAAATTAATTTTTCTGAAACACAATATGTATTGCCATTTCATTGCTCAAAATCCCACAGTGATTTTGCATTACTCACACGATGATGTTAAGAAGGGTCTTCTGTATGTTCATTTACTGAACAACTGATTTTTAGCACATGTCACATGTCAGACACTGTCGGGAGCTCTCTTGTCATAGACTCTCCAGCAGCTCCAGAGGGTTGTGAAGGGATTAGCGGGCAGGTTGGTCCCTAGTGTGGGGTTCTGGAGCCTTGTGATTGTGCTCTGCTTGTGTTGTGGGCTATGTGTATCTCTGAGTCATGTAATACTTTGCATGGTGCGGGGTATCATCAAATTGGTGGTGGCGTTGCTATGGCCTCACCTCAGTCAAGATGCTTGAGATCATCATGTGTCTTTGGGTTCCTACACGTAGCAGACTTTGAGACAAGGATTTGAGTGATGGTCCCAGGTTCATGGGACAGGCAGGGAACAAAGCCACTAGATCCACTTCCTCTGGGAACTCTGGGAGTACGCCGTAGAATTATCCCAGTTAAGGCTCCAGGAAGTTGGGCGGTGTCTGTGATATGGCTCCAGAAGTCATTGGTTGAGAGTCATTCCAGAGGCATGAACTTGCTTGTACCTGCTTCTCAGCATGTCCTGAGGCCAGATAGAAGACCTCAGAGTTACTGGCACTGAGGCAGCCTTCCACATATAGAGGTGGGGTCTGAGGTGACATGGTAGAGGACTGACCAATTCTCTATAGCAGGGAAAATCCCTGTTTTGTGCTTTTAGAGTACCTCGTACAGTTGATTCTCATTAGTTGTGGTAGTTATGTTCTATGAAGTCACTATGAACACCAAATTAGTGAATGCTGCCTCAGTGCTCTCAGAGGAAATTCAGGGTTAGGTGCCTGTGAGCCATGAGTCAACACATCAATACATAACCTTGTTTTTTTTTTTATGTGCTTCTGTTGAAAGAAAGTTTATTTAATACTAGAGGCCCAGGGCACGAAATTCATGCACGGAGATCCCTCAGCCCAACCTGCACCCTCTAAAATCCAGGAACTCTCGGGGGATGTCCTACTGATGGCTTAGGACTCCCATGGTTCTCTGCTCTCTGTGGGGCCTGAGGGTTTCACTGCAGCCATGGAGATGAAACCCCCATGCCCTGCTGTCCACTCTCACCATGCGCCATGTGAAGGAAGCCCCAATGCCCTGCAGTGTGCTCTGTCTGCCAGGCCTGGGGACTTCGCTGACACTGACACACTAAGGAAGCCTCCATGCCCTGCTCTCTGGGCTCTGTCTGCCATGTCTGGGGGTGAGTCCAGCCTCACTGCTTGGTCCCCCTGAACCCCAGTAGGGCTGACAGGCCCAGACACTGCAGCAGCAGTGGAGTGGGGAGGCTGGATAGTCCCCTCCAGTGGACAGGCCTTGATACTCCAGCGGTGGGACTGAGGGGACTGGACACTGCCATTTTGTGGCTATGGGGGCCGCCATTTTTTGTTGCAGGTGACAGTTAATTTGCATATTAATCTTTTGTTAGATAGGATATATTGTTAATTAATATTGGACTCAAGGCTAACAGCATTATAACTCATGCCTGAGGAAGCTTGCCTAACTACTTGTATGTTCCTCATAAAGCACATCACAACCTGCCTGCCCTTAGGAACACTAGAAAACACTTCAGCGCTATGTTTATATTCAGGGCCATAAACAACAAAATCACAACAAAAAGCACAAAGATGTAAAAAATGTAGCACGAAGAGGTCAATGCCTGAATTAGATGACTTGTCACAGGATTATTTAGCTGAATATATTTGGGGTCACCTTTTAAATGTGTCCTACATGGAGGAACGGGCTTAGAAATATGAACTGATGTGGCAATAAGAAAGGAAAGCAAGAGATATTTGTAAAGTCAGGTAATAAGACAAAATTTGCATCTGTGTGACTATATTTATATATAAAAATAAAAATGTTTATACATAAATATATATATATATATATATATTATGTATATATATATATTAGGCATACATATAAAATTTAAGCTAATTAAGCCAATTAAGGCTGAATGCTATATTTGTTGGGAGCAATGGAAAATATTTGGCAAAGGGAACTAGGTTTTGTGGTTGCCCTTAGCTATCTCAAAATGGCATATGGTCAAGTGAAGTTGGATAGAAAATTGGAGAAATGAAAGTACTAAAAATGTTTCTATTTTCTTTTGAAAAATTTTTGTTTTCTTTTGTCTACTGTCTTTATGGGTTTAATTATGGCCAGTGCTTGGTTATGGCATGAAGAAAATGAAGAATTACTATGGCCTGGCCATCTGGCTCATGGTTGAGTGTCAATCTATGAACAAGGAGGTCACAGTTCAGTTCTTGGTCAGGACACATGCCCAGGTTGTAGACTCAGTCTCT
This sequence comes from Lasiurus borealis, assembly GCA_004026805.1. Lineage (NCBI taxonomy): Eukaryota > Metazoa > Chordata > Mammalia > Chiroptera > Vespertilionidae > Lasiurus > Lasiurus borealis. The sequence continues at coordinate 8,324 of PVJN01002579.1, read as the reverse complement.
AGAGGGGACATGCAGGAGGCAGCCAATCAATAACTTTTCATCATCATTGATGTTTCTATCTCTCCCTCCCTCTCCCTTCCTCTCTGAAATCAATACAAATATATTAAAAAATAATTACTTATGGTTAAATTTTGAAGATAATAATGTGTGATGATAAACATCACCTGTGAGTTTGTTCATAAAATCTCACTAAGATATAATCTCTCACAATATTTCAAAATGAATGCATTAATTCATTCACTTATTCATTGATCATATGTAGAGTGCTCACTCTGTGCCAGGTGGACCCTGGGTATTGAGGATATATCTTTAACTAAACCTGTAACAATTCTTGCCTGTGTGGAGCTTATACAGTTGTGGGAGAGACAGATACTGAATAATTACATACTTAGCACAAGATTCAGATGCTGGCAAGAGCAATGGAGAAACACAGAGGAGGGAAGAGAGATGAAGCTCAGGTCTAAGGGTGACATGTTGTTGGTGGGGGTGGAAGCTTTCCCTTCATGTCCGCATTCAACTCCTTTTATGCACTGCTTCACTGTCCTCCCTTTCACTCCGGACACTGCTGCCAACACCAGTCCTGCAGACAGTGGCCAACTCTGCACAGAACTCGATGATGAACCTGGGATACTCTTTTGGGACTACATCTATACTCAGACATACACCACCCCAAAGTGCGGGCAGTTAGCGCCCAGATAGGCAGGAGGGGGTCAATAAAAGCTTCTTGTTATTGTTCCCCAGAGAGAAAGTTCCAGTACACATTTCCTAAGGTCCCTCTGGAGGTGCCTGGAAGGAATAGTCATCACATGGAGACAGCCAGCTCGATTGCACATCCTTAACAGCCTTTCCTTCATTGCCTCTTCCAATTGGCTGGTCCTGCCCTTCTGTTCTCTAAGATCACATTCTCAATAACTCCCTGCCTGCAAGCCTTCACTCAAGCTCTGCTTTGGGGATTCCAGGCCAAGATGGAGAGGCTGTGGTTATATTTACATGGTCTTGTAAATATAAACGGAGCTTCCAGGAAAGGTATCACAGAGAAGGAGCATTTGAGCAAAGACCTAAAGAAGAGAGGAAGTAGTCATGCAGATAATTGGGAGGGGAGAATTCCAGGTAGAGGAAACAATGGCAAGGGCAAAGGTCCTGCAGTGTGGCTGGAGTGGAAAGTGTAAGAAGGGGTAAAAGGAAAAGCAGACAGAGAGATGAGGGAGACCCATATCCCATTCCATGGGGCCACTGTTAGGGCCTGGTTTTGTTCCAAGTGAGATAGCCAATTTATTCTCAGAAATTCTGTATATTTTGCCCATCTTATGTTTTACTTTCTTACACTCAGATCCCAGTTTTATGGGCATATAAGTTTTTTAAAATTTTATATATATATATATATATATATATATATATATATATATATATATATATATATATATATATTTCACACACACACACACACACACACACTAGTGGCCCGGTGCATGAAATTTATATATATTAAAAGGGAATTAATTAGAGGAAATATTTTAATATTGCTATGCATGTCCCTCTAGCCTAGCACTGGGCAGGGAGGCAGCCTCACACCCTGGGCCAGCGCAAGTCCCCATCCACCTACACTTGCTTTGCACACAGCTTCCTGCTGTTTGGTTATTACTGTGTCATGGTGTGATGACCATTTGCATATTAGCCTTTTGTTATAATGATGATATCTGGCCCAACTTTTTAATTATTATGTATGATAAATTCCTGGGAATCCAGCCCAGGAGCCTGAATATTTGCCACATCCTGTCAAACTGTCTCCAGAAATGCTGTTCCCTATACTCTGGAGCAGTGCTATCAGGTATCTGTTTCATCACACCCTCTCCAGCACTAAATATTGTGATTTTTTAAAATGTTTCAGGTATCTTTCATTTGCAATTACTTGAATACCTTTGAAGTTAACTTTTCCCATGTATTGTAGTTACTTTATTTCTCCTTTAGTTCAAGGTCTTTGCTTAGACATATTCTTCTTTGATTAATCCTATTTTGTTTGAGTTCACAGGAAGCAATAGTTGCTTCCATGGAGGAAGGTGGAGGGCTGGAAGGGGGAGCGTGGTGCTGGACTAAATGGGGTTGGCAATGGTTCCCGTTAAAGGTTAGATCAGAGGTGAGAGGGTTAAGGGAGGTGTTAGGGTGAGGGTGCACAGTCAAAGGTCACCATTTGGGAGGTTGGGCTTCTGGGGTCTGGTGGGGAGGATGAGGGTCAGACCTGGGTTTGGTGAGGGATACAGGAGGGGAGCAGTCTAGCTAAGAAAGCCCCTGGGTCTGGGCGGTTCCCAGATTCAGGCACCCAGAACTCGTCACCAGCGCTAGGGCCACCGCACTGTCTAGGCCCTACAACAGCTAACCAGATCTGTAGCTTCAGCTCCAGCTGCACTGCTTGGACTGCAAGGAGTCACGTGGCCCCCAAGCCTATATCTCATCACCTCTGAGCTGGGCACATGCCTCTCTTTGGGGAAACTGCCTGAGCAGCCCCTCTAGGTGATGTCACCTGGTGATACCATCAGTGGGCACAGGAAGACTTTATAGGAGGAGGTCCTCTGTCCCCTAACTCCACTACAGCAGGCCTGGAGCCCTCATCCCTGTACACATGGTCATCTGTTACCGGCACCCAGAGGCCAGGGTGGGGACTAGGGGGTTCCCTCGGCATCAGAAACTGCTCCTCCCAAGGGTCCCATGTCTCAGTGTTGCCACATGACTGCAGGGCCTCAATGTAATGTCACTACTTTCTGATGCCACTTTTGCGTCTTAAACTCTTAAATTAACTGCGAGGACAGCTTTCCTCTTTGCCCTCCTGGGACTCACAGTTCTGTTGCATATGCTCCTTTCAAAGGGCAGTTTCTAGATCTTGGCCATGTGAGGTGTTGCTGACCTTTCATTCTAGGTTTGCATGTGAGGCATCCTGAATTTTGTGAGGATGGTGACTCTGTCTGTTCTACAGCAAGCTTGTACGTGAATAAATATGATCCCCATTTTACATCTACTCTCAGATTGTAGTAACATTTCCCCAAGTAGAATTGGATCCTATAAACCAATTCCCACACTCCACTACACTGAATACCAATGAGGATCCAAGCTCACCTTTCACATGAGGAGCCAATGAGGTAGCCTTATGTCCCCAGCCAGATGCCAGGCTGGGAGGCAGTCTCATGTCTTGGGCAGTGAAAGTCCCCAACCTCAACCCTGATGCTGCAAACTCCCATCTGTGCCTGAAGTGTGTGCAGCTACTCATTGGTCATTATGTGATGGTGTCCCAACCAATTTGCATATTACTCTAAGTGTAAATATTTTATTGATTTCTGAGTGGAAGGGAGAGGGAAAGAGAGATAGAAACATCAATGATGAGAGAGAAACATTGATCGGCTGCCTCCTGTCGACCTCCACTGGGGATGGAGCCTGCAATTTGGGCATATGCCCTGACTTGGAATTGAACCATGCTTCCTGATTCATAGATTGACACTCAACCATTGAGCTACACTGATCAGGCTAAGTTGAGTCTTTAAAAAAAAAAAGGTTTACTCAAGGTTCTTTAGATTGCTAATTAAGTGGTTAAGTCCTTTGAGGACTGTACTATAGATACTGATGTACTATATTGATGGATGTTGATTTTTGAGTATCACCCCTACCTCACTGAGCAAATACTTATCGAGTAGTACTATGTGAATGGCACTGTGAGACAGCAGGAAATGCAAGACTTTAAGAACCTGAGAATGTGGTAATGCATGATGCAATCCCGTTCCTGGAAGTTTTCTATTTAAATATTCCATATTCAGTGTGTCTCCTACACTATTTTTAAAAATGTTATGGGAAAAACTTTCACATATCAAAGCATATTCAAATCCCATAAGCCCATTGCTATTGTCAGCTGCCTTACATCTCTAATTTATCCCTACCGACTGACTTCAGCTTAAATTCTCCTTGTTTTTGTTTTGTTTTGAGAGAGAGATGACTAACTTCAGAGTGGGAATTCATCAGTGGAAATAAGTTAATAAGTTGTCATGGCTTGAAAAATATGGAAATTAACAAAATCATGAAGATCAGCACTTATCTCTTCTACTTACTGTGCTCATTCAACATGACGGGGATTCTTTAAGGGGAGGCATGTTTGAGAATGTCTTCCATCTTGCTCCAAAGAAAGTCTCCTTCATGATTTTGAAATTTTCCAACAGCCTCACCTGTCTGGGAGATGGCATCTCTGGGTCTATTATTATTGGATTTTTTTTTTTTTTTGTATTATGCCCTTTACTATGTAGAGATAATTTGTGACTTTGAAGTATGATTTTCATTTTCATAGGTTTCTCTTCCCTCTTGAACAATCTCAGTCTGAGAGATCTTACCTCTCTTTCCTTGGAAACTGTTGGGATGGGTAGCAGGACACAGATCTGGGCATCATTAATCTCACATCTCCTAGAAGTTCCTCTTTATTAAGGAGAATTACGTCCAAAGTAGCTGTTCCTTTGCCACTTCCTTTATTTTCTGAGAAGTGAAATTGTAAGCAAGTCAAATTAAGTTCATTCATCAGATGGCATGATTTTAAGATGGAAATTTCCAGTATTTCCAGGTAATTAAAGTCTTTCCTTACTTCTGTAATTTGCCAATGTGCTAATTTTATGATAAGTGTCAGGATTAACCAATATCTTCAGCATATTCTCATTATATTGTCTCATTTATTGCTCTCTACCTATGTTATATATGCTTTTATATGTCAATCTGTGTGTAGATAATTTACTATTACCAAGATTGCTCTACTAATATTTTACTGATAGATTTCCCCAAAAGCTAGAGTGACCATATGTCCTAGTTTGCCTGAGATAGTCCTGGTCTATCTGTTGTTCTTGGGGTAGTTAATAACTAATACCTCCCTACTTTTGTTTTCAAAGTGAGCTAGTATGAGTTCTAAATTATATGATCACCCTATTGAAGTTTTCTTTTCACATTCTGTATCCTCTCTCAAAGTATGAAACCTAAATTGGGAATAAAGATAAAAACAACATCTGTGGACCCTGGCTCTTTAATTTCCTGACCAGCACTTCCAGCTTTTGGGGATTTTTCCAGTCATATCCTCCTGGCTAAATAAAATCCATGTATGACCAGACTGTGTCATCCATTCTCATGGCTCCCCTGTCCCTCCCCGCCCCCGTGACTTGGATCTTCAACCCTTTAGTTTCAATGTGCTGGTTCCTATATTTTTTTTCCTGCAAGATGTATGGTTATGGATAATGCTCAGCAGGTATTGATTCATGGCCCATGTGAGAAAGACCTATACCTGTTGTATAGATGAACTGGTTCCAAGTGTCTTCTGTTATTTTTCTTCTTCTCTTCTTTTCCAGCAAGCTGTATTTTAAGAATAGTAAGAATAGTTGGTATCCTGAGTTATTTTCTTCATTCTCCCCCACCCTCCAGAACATTTGTTTTTTTTTTTTTGTAATAAGCAGACATGCAGACAGAAGTTGGCTCTACCTTTTTACCTGCTCTTTAAACAGGGAGAGCAGCTTGGCCAATTAGGGCTGCCAGCCCCAAAAGAAACCTAGCAAATCCCCATAAGTCATAGAAAACAGTCCCCTTTGCTTCTCTCCTTCTTACAAAATAAGTTTTATTGAGTATTAAATCCTTTGCTTCTCCCCTAACACACTCTAGAGCAAGCTTCCCTTTCACCTGTTCTAGCTGAGGAAGGCAGCACATCCCAGTGATCAAGATCATGAACCTTGTCTGACAGTGTTTGGCTTCATTCCTCATTCTGTGGCCTCAGGCATTTACTTTATTTCTGAGTCTAAGTTTCCTTGGAAATAGGGGAAAACTTACCCTATCAGATATAGGGGAAAGTTAAATGAGGTCAGATAGAGAATATGCTGAACATTACGCCTGGCAATTAGTATATATTAGTAAATAGCTGTTATTCTTATAATAATATTAGTTTCAGTGTCAGAATTATAGTGAGCTGTTGATTCATTTTACAAAGATGACAGCAGCTCCTAATGCAGTCATTGAAGCAACAGGGAAGTTCTGAAGGCAGCCCTGCTCTTGGGCAGCCACTGGAGGCTGAGAATTCCTGAGTTGATCAACCAGCCAGTAGACCATGTGAAGGAATAAATAATATTCTCTATGTGTGAGTAGTTGGGGGTTTGATTTTTGTTTTGCAAGAGTCCTCCCCTTTTAATTCAACAGGGAGTAACATCCACTGTAGCTTTACTGACATGAGAATGAAGGGTGGGGAGAAACTAGATCTCGAATTTGTAGTGTGACCAGATGGGGAGTCCTGGGATGCCTAAGGGTGTGACTCCCCAAGTGAAGTTTGAGTTCTTCTGCTCACATACTTTTCCCTCTGGAGACCAGGTGCAAGTTCACCAAATTCCTGACATTCTTCTCCCTTAGATTCGTGGTTCTCTGATTTTCTTCCCAACATAAATTGCTTTTTAGATACTATTCAGACAGGTATAACCAGCCGAACAATACTTACTAGAGGAGCCTTCAATCATTCCATTCACTTGGTAACATTAACTGGAGGATCCTGTTTTTCTTCAGCAGCCATCACTATCCATTTCATGAAGACCTGTATTGAGATTATACCATTTCTTTTTAGAGCCAAACTTATTTCTCATTTCATGTTCATTGTTGGATGATCTGATTACTTCTGAGCAATATCTCTAGGTAGGAAAAAAAGTGAATAGGATATAATGACTCTCTTAGGATCTCATGATGAGTCAGGAAGCAAAACAGGAATAGAAACCACGACTCTAGTCTCTCCTAAACTGTTTTTCTGACCACTAGACCACACTTCCTCTCCAGACTATGAAACACTGGAAAATGGGAGTCAGGCAGAGAGTAAATATGGAGGTGAACCCACAGAAACACAATTTTACTTGTATCCAAATCATGTCATTTAGCAAAGGAAAACAGAAAAACACCCCAGCGTCTTTGCTGTCATCGAAATTATAACCTAAACCCACAATGGATATAGAATAGGAAGTGAGTCTGCCCTGAATTGACATACTTCTTCCATTTAAAATGGATTTGAAAAAGTTATCAATTTTTTCAGTCCCCAAAGGAGAATCTAAGCATTTCGTTTTATTTAGATTTAAGGGTGCGTAAATAAAAACACATTTCATGCTCTCATTCTTCACAGGATAAAGACCTAACCATTAATTATTTATTATATATTTAAAGTTTTATGCGAACAGTGAGTTTATTAGACATAGTCACTGACTTTAAACTTAAAATTTAGTTTTCACAGAGACTACATATATCCATGAAGAGCCGAAGGCAATTGGTGACTATCAAGTGAGCAAAAGTGATTAAGAAGCAGTGTGTGATGTGTGTTAGTGAAAACCAGAGCAATGTTGTACAGGACCCGGGGTTGAGTCTCAGCTCTACCAGTGGCTAACTTTCAATCTTGGGCAAATCGGATCCTATGTACTGACAGGGAGTGACAATAATTGCCTGCCTCGCCTTCCAACAGCATTGGTGTGGAGACCAACATGAGGAAATGCATGCAAAAAGGGCTGTGAGCTGAGAGATGAAATATGGGACGCATTCACATCATGGGAGGTAGCTGAATCATGCCAGGCTTTCACAGGCTAGTCTTTCTTCTTTGAATCCAGAATCCCCAGTGATACAATTTTCAAGGACTATTCAGCATGTCCAAATGGAAACCAAAGCAAGAAATTAAAAGCAGGCTCTCTTTGAAAAAAAATAAAATTTTTTTTTTTTTTTGGCTGTGAGAAAACAGCACGATATTTTCCCTTTGGCAAATAGCTCCTCACCTCATCATTTGGAGTATGTGTGAGTGCGAGATGCCTGAACACCTTGTGTGAAATCTGCTGATCACGGATGAGAAGAGAGAACTTGTCCATTCGGAAGAGCCATGCATGCAACCCAAGGAAGAGTCCTCCGTGGACTGGGACAGAGGTTGCTGGAAACCCTTCCCACCTGTGCTTCCCGGGGAGCAGAGGCAGCAGTATTTCGTCACCAAGGCAATGTGGCAACCGCGGGAATCCTTAAATGACCTTTACAGGGAAACTAGCTTGACATTGTGCGAAGGCCTCCATCTGTGGGCGAAGCTGGGTATTGTTGATACAGACACTTAGAAAGAAAAAAAAAAAAAAAAAGGCAAGAATTTACTTTTAAAATGAGGCAGGGAAGATGGATCATCATATTTGTTAAATTAGTCTGTGAGGACATTTTCATTCCAGGCGGCCATGTCATTTTTCTTAATCGAGGATACACGAACTGTAAAACTTCCTTCTCTAAGATTCTTTCACTGGTCTCTGCATCAAGGCAGTCTTTTTAGAGAGACTCAT